>PVLD010010241.1:0-71846 GCA_004027595.1 Dinomys branickii
GCCCCGGCAGCCTGGTCCGCCCTACCACATCTCCCCCGGCATCTCAGAGAAATACGCCCAGTTTAAACTTCCCAGCCGAGGTCCCGGCATTCACGCTCGCCAAGTCTGTCTCGAGCTGGTGGTGTTTATTAAGGAGGTTCACTCCCTTGCTGCTCACCTGGTCGCCATCTTCCCCGGATAGCCCCCTGATAAACAAATTTAGAAAAGAAGCAGCAATATCTACTAGGCAAAGAAACAAATGAAAAAAAAAAAAAAGAAACAAATGAAACCCATAGGAGCAGACTTAACCATGGAAATGAAAGACCTCTACAGAGAAAATGTCAAAATACAAATGAAAGACATTCAAGAATTAAAAAATAGAATGCCTCCCTGTCAATGAAATGGAAGAAAAATATGGTTGAAACATTCATACTACACAAAGCAATCTATGAATTCAGTGTCATTCCCAGAAAATAAAAACAACATGCTTCAGAGAACTAGAAAAAATTCTAATGACATGGGTGGAAGCAAGAATTTTCTCAACTTATTTGTTTAGGAAATAGTACCAAGAATCAACACATGGGATAAAAATTAAAAAAAAAAAACAAAAAAAAAAAAAAAACAAACTTCTGCAAAGCAAAAAGCAACAACCAACAGACTGAGAAGACAACCTACAAAATGGGAAGATAATTTTTCCAACTATTCTTCAATGCTACAGCTTGTGTTAGATGTCCCCCCAAAGCCTTATGTGTTCATGTTGGGCTTTTTCAGAAGTGCCTGGATCTAGAGTGTGTGATTGATTCATGGTGCAATGCTGGATAAAGAATGTGACAACTAAGTCAGTCCACAGATTGTTTTTTCACTGCCCTAATCCCAGGAGTCTAAAGTATAAAAGGAACAGAAAGACAATGTTAATGTCCCTTATTGATTTTGCTGTTTGCCCAGCATGAATTGCACTCTGTGAAGTTACCCTGCCTTAGCACCAACAGATTATGCCCCTAAAGCTCTACAAACTGTGAGATAAATAACACCACCCCTCTTCGAGGAAGGATTTATTAGAGAAAAGGAATGGGGAATAGGGATGGGTAATAGGGAATAGGAATAACTTCTGAGAGACAGGAGGGGTCCTGAATGGGTTTCCCAACATTTCTCCTTTTGAGTGTCAGGTATTTTGTCTCAGCAACTAAGACAGAATGTCATATCAGAGAGGGGTTTTTGCTGTGACTGTGCCTGATTATGTGGTTCAGAGCCTTTGGGAATGGCATGTAGGAAGAATCCAGAAAGGTCCGGAGATGCTGGCTGAAAATAGAGCTGGACTGCCTTAGGTAGTAGTTCATGAGAGATTCTGGTCAAGCTCAGAAGAACAAAAGGCTGATAGCAATCCTGCAAGTCTGTTGGAAAGGACTACACTGGTTGTTTGGTTCCAGATGATGTGTGTTATACCTTGACAGAAAGTTTCTCTCCATTTTGCTCATGTTCATTGATATGGCCTGAGACTGAAATTAAGAGAGATGGACTAATTAATGTGGCAGAATCAATTTGAAGGCAGTCTCAAGTTGAAGCAGTGACATGGCTGCTGTTGGGGGCTTTTAGCCAGATTTGTGTTGTGAATCAGGAGCAAAGAGCATGCAGAATAATTTAAAACATTGTGAATTTGGCCAGAAAGGAAGTTCCAGTTAAATTTTAGACTGCAAAGAAAGATCATAGGAGATCTTGATTACTAAAAAGGAATGGGAGAATAGAAAAGATGGTCTGAGGGCATCACAAGAAGCAGCAAGACCCCACCCTTTGCACTCTCAGAATTGCAAAAGTGAAAGACTTTACTTTGAGAAGAGAGCCTCAGAGCACCATGTTCCAGAATGGTTGCAGCCTAGGGAGGTTGTTCTTCAGAATTTGGTTCATAAGCACTTGATCCCCCCAGCCAAGAGAGAAGGAATCCTGGTCACTGCTCCAGGGTGGGGAAGACCTTGGCATCATCCATGTGGCATTTGCTATATGTACATGCAGAATTCAAGAGTTGTGGGGTCAGGAAGGCTTCCACCCAGATTTCAGAAGAAGGCTTGAGAAGCCGTGCAGTGTGACCCTGAGAGGTTTGTGTGTGACTGAGAGGCCATGCAATAGAGACCCCAGATGTTTGGAAAAGCCAGATGTTTGGACCATCTGAGGAAAACAAGGAGGGACCACAGCCAGTCATGTCAGAACTACAACCATTGGCAGTGCTTTAGGATCAGAGCCACTCAAAACCTTTGGTGTTCACAACTTGGCATATGTTGCTGGGGATACTGGAAGCAAAACTGTGGGATTTAATGTTTCCCCTGATGGATTTTGGACTTGTTTGGTCCCATTCATTTCTACCCCCTTATTTGTAATTTTTGAAATGGAAATGTCTATCATGTGCCCTTGAATGTTGGAAGCAGTTAACCTTCTTTTCATCTGTACAGTGGAAGCAGTTAACTTTATTTTCATATGTACAGGGATGCACCGCTAGGAGTTTGCCTTAAATCTTAGAGGAGACTTTGTGCTTGGACTTTTCAGCAATGCTGAAACTGTTAGGACTTCGGCAACTATTAAAGATGCAATAATTGTATTTGTGTAAAGGGATAGTCCTCTTGGGGGACCAGGGGCAGAATATTATGGCTTGTTTCTTAAGCCCCCCCAAACCTCCTGTATATGTGAGGGTCTTTCTAAAGGTGACTGAATCTAGAGTGATTGATTCATGGTACGATGATGAATTAAGGGTGAATGATTACTAAATCAGTCCACTAATTGTTTTGGCACTGCCCTAATCCCAGGATCCTACACAGAGTATAAAAGGGGCAGAAAAACACTTTTAAGGTAATTCGTTGTTTTTAATGCCTTTTTCCCAACATGAACTGTTTTTCCCTGTGAAGTCATCTTGCCCTAGATCCAGTCAATTATGGACTGAAACCTCTAGAAACTGTGGAGAAATAAAACTTTCTACTTTAAACTCTGGATGTCAGATATTTTGTCTTAGCAAAAAAGGAAAATGTTTAAGACACTCAGACAGAGGATTTAATATTTAGAATATATAAAGACTTCAAAAAAAAAAAAAAAAGAACACCCAAAATAAAAGACCCACTCAAAACATGGGCAAGTGCAGTAAACAGACAGTTTGTAGAAGTACAAATGGTGAATAAATACACAAAAATTTATTCACATTGTGGCCATTAGAGAATTGCAAATTAAAACAGCACTGAGATTCCATCTTACCTCAGAGAGAATGACTCATCAAGAGTTCAAATAAAAACAAGTGCTGGTGAGGCTTTAGGGGAAAAGGCTTCTGCATTGTTGATGGAAATGTAAACTAGTACAACCACTATTGAAATCTATCTTGTGTAAAGCATCTCTATGCTTAACTAAATATTTGGCACACAATCTTTTAAAAGGTATCACAGAAGATTTTATAGAAGAAAAGCTTTTAAATATATTTTTTAAATACTATTCATTGAAATAAAATGAGTCTTAAAATTTTTTAAAAACTTTATGTGGTGTGTGTCTGCAAGAGATACTTTGCATTATTTTAAGTGAGAACTTTAACATTTCTAGTGAAAAAGTTTGATTTTTGAGCAAATCTGATCTTGAAGATTGATTGGTACATTTAGAAGTACTATTTGTTTTTAAAGTTAGAAGGTGAATGCCATCTGCTAAATTTTTATCAACTTATAATAATTTTGCTGTGAGGTAAAAGATAAGTTTTTAACTTTTATGTCATGTTTACTAATATAATTTATAATTATTAATTTAAATTGGACATTTTTACTAGAAAACAATACTTCATTGTCAGAAATATGCAGTGCATGTATTCTAGGACCTTAACTTAATATGCACATGATAACTCCACTTTATTTCCTACTTCTTGTTCAATTTAATGATTATGTGAATATATTTTTTATTTTGTAATGAAAGAATAGATACCCTTAGAATGTGAATTTGAAGTGAATGCTCATTTTCTTATTCCCAATGTTTGTACTATTTAAATATTTATTAAGAGAAATAATAATGCAAATATTTATCCACTGTGTTCAAATTGTGATATTGATACAAATAATTTTCTTTTTCATCTTCCTTGATTTGACAAGTACTTAAACACAAATTGAAGAAAAAATCTAAAATATCCTTTTCATGAATTCTTGGGTCATGTTTGACAAAAGTCTGTTTACTCTATAGTTTCAAGATTTTAAATATTTAACACATCAGTTTAAAGACACACTCTTCTTTTTCTGGCTTCTCTTCTGAGCTTGTCATTTTTTTTCTATTATAATATTTTGACTTGTACACAGCCTTGAAATATAAATAAATCACTGGACTTAACATTCACAAAACCTGAGTTTATTTTTTATTTAAAATGTGGAGCTCAGGCAGGTAGACTGCAACTTCAAGCCAACTTGGGTAATTTAGTGAGTCCTTGCCTCAAAATAAAACACAAATAAATAAATACAAAAGGGTGAGGATGTAACTCATTGTGGAATGCACTGGTTTCAATACCTACTACCAGAAAAATTAATTAAGCATACATGCAAAACTGGAAGCAATCTTTGAGTTTTTAAAGTTACTTTATCCTCAAACAATTGTATATTTAAAGACACCAAAATATTTTTGAAGTACCATAATTTTAAGCCAAATTATTGTAAACCAAAATGTCCAATTTATATTTTTGAAAAGTCACTACTTTGAGATAGTTTCATGAAAAGAAAATATAATTCTTGAATTCACCATAACTTCTCTAGTGGTTAATGAAAGACATCTGTTTCACACCATAAATATATTTGTATAGCTTTGCACAGTGCATATAAATGTGAGACTAAGCTAAATTGTTAAACAACAGACAAGTTCTTCAGCGTTTGTGCTCAACTCTGTGGAACACGTGTGTCCATCAGCACTTCCAGGGCCACAGAGTGAAGCGGGCAGTGTAGAAGAAACGGCTACCTGGCACTCCAGTAGATAATATTTCATCATTTCAGAATCTTAGACATATTTCCTCTGTGACAGAAAAGGCTGGACAAGTTAATTCACACGTCTTTTCTCTTACTGAAGCGCTTGCTTGCTCAGACCTCGCTGCACCCTGCAGCCGTGTCCCTCTTCCATGTCAGCTCTGACACAACCCATGGACCTTCAGCGTGCCTGAGTCCAGCTGCTTTGATTTCAACACAGCAGGCAGGACCTATGAAGAAGCACTTCCCCGGGGCAGTAGCCGTGTTAGTGAGGGCGACAAGCAGCTGGGGGCTGGCATTAAATCTCAACCCCGAGAGGAGAAGCAGCCTGTCTTTTTATAAACTTACATCTTTATGCATTTGAGACAAGCGAGGCACATGCCTCCTGCCTTGTTTGTACCTAAGTGTTTACTGTTGGAGAGGAACAGTAACAGATAGATGTACTTTTGAGCATAACCTCTATCCTGCTGCTTTTTTAATCAGTAACTAAAAAACTAACATAACGTATGTTGGGTTTTCCTAAAAGCATCTTCAAACAACTACATTTAAGTAGTTGAATGGGACATGATCTCAGAGAACACTGGCAGAGGAATAGGGAGCAATATAGGAATGAGAAGGAAGCCAGTAAAGTGTACACAAACACATAGCCAGCAGGGCAACCCAGGCAAATCCTCACGGGCAACTACAGCCTGCTTTGCACAGAGGTGGGGCTGAGCTGGCCCTGCACAGAGCCCAGAACAAACTCTGAGGCCTGGAACTTCTAGCACAGGCCATGGAAAGTCCAGTGGGCAATTCCAAAATTGTGTGCTGCAGAGGTAATGTGAACGAGGCAGCAACAGAGTCTGTTTCCATTAAGAACATAAATATTTGAATAATACACAGTTCAAATGAGATTGTTTCTTATTCAGTGTCTGTGAGCCAGCTGTAAGTTACTGTGGCGAAGGAAGAGGCACTAATGTTTCCAAATATTAGCAACACTTAGATTCATGTGGAGCCAGTGGGGCTAAACTTATGTATTCTTTACAATAAAAAATAGAACCACAGCACAATAAATAAGAACACTTGTGATCTTGGCTACTAGTAATGGCCACATTTTAAAATTCAGCAGGATTTTTGCGGTATTTTTTCCCAACATCCTCCAAGGGCTTTTTATAAACACTTTGTATACATTTGCTTACAAAATCCTTTAAAACCAAATCAATGCTTTATCTTTCCCATGCCTCAGGCCAGGAAAAACCCGTAAGTCTCTGATATTATGTAGAAGTACTCCTGTTCTCAGTGTACATAAAAAGTCTGCCTCTCGTTCTCTTTCTCTTTCCTATCATCTAAGAAATCTTTACAGAAAGAGAACAATAAATTTATTGCCTTCCTTTTAGTGGTGACATCATGTGTGCATCATTCACATCACTGTTTATAGGTTTATAAAGGATTTGGCTTTCAATGAAAGAAAATCCTGATTTTGAGAATCTAGACCTGACAGTCCTTTTCTTTGATACTGGAAATAGAAGGCCTCAGCTTCCCAGAGTTCTGAGATTATAGGCTTCTACCTCCATCCCCAGTTTAGAATTGATAGTCATGAAAAAACAAAAATTAAGATCCAAAGAGCAAATTAATTTTTATATTCAGTGTTGAAAGTGTGACTTTTAACCCTACTTAGGAAAAGTCACTTCAAATGAATGATTGATAGCAGAATATTGCTTGATTACTTTTATTCCCACTTCAGATAGAGTCCAAATGTTCTCTTTTGATTTTAAGGTACTGTGCCATGTGGGAGAAAGATTTGCGCCTAAATTTATAAATGTTAACAATATGAATTCTCGTTCTTTAAAGTCCTAGCAAATAAGCGGTATAATGTGAGCAACTGCAAACATCACTGACAGAAGTAACGGTGACTAAAAACGTAGGTACAGACACAGATCATGAAGAGTTTACTTGGGTGACAAAAACTCCTCATATAAAACCACATACATTTATATGAAAATAATTATTTCAGGTTTTTTTCTAAGCCCTCTTAATTCCTGTCCCCATCCATCTGAAGGAACAATACAGACAGTTTACAAATTCAAAGCCTTGGGCTGTGGACAAACATAACAGGAGTTTCCTTTGCTGATTGTCTTGAATTCTTTGCCAGGAAAGGTAACAGGTTCTGTGGTGCCCACATGAGAAATTTTTCCTTTGGCTTAAGATATAGTACTTTAAAAGGAGGCAATGTGGTGTGGGCTAGGCAACATGCTTCCCCCCAAGTATCCACAAACACAGATGCAATATAATTAAAGGAAAATAAAAGCCATGTAGTATCCCTTATACATGTCATCACTGCATGTCTCCATCTTCTGCTTACTCTGCCACCTCCCACCATGATCTACAGGGTCGTGGCCCATGGCTGCAGCACAGGGGTTCCATCTGCACAGGAGCAGGAAATAAACTATATCAAAATCAGGAGCTAATGATCCTAAAACCCATTAACATGAGAGATGCTATTGTCTAATGCCAGACACGGCTAAAGAAACAGGTACTGCAGTACAATTATTGCCATGTACCTCTGTAAGCTTCCTTCCAAGTTTTCCAATCTTTCAAAAAGAGAGCCTTAGCTCTAGGTCCCCATAAAGGTGGAAGAACTCAGAACATATTCAAAACTAATCTTTAATATCAATGAATCAAACTACCAGGATTAACACCAAAGCTCAAAAAAAAATCCACTATAAGAGTGCTGATATTTATTCATGAAATATTTTATTAAAATTTGACATTTTGTGCTTTACCAAGTATGGGACAAAGGTTCTTTGAAAAGTCCTACATTGCTTTTCTGCCTAACAGTGAGTGTACTATGCAGAGAAATCCTGCAATTGTGTTCATGAGTTATTTTCCAGCTTCTTCAAGTACGGGGCACAAGTATGGTTCTGACAGTAAGGGAAAGTGAAAAGCCAATCTTAAAATCTCAAAGGGAAAACAGAAAACAAAAAGACAACCTGACTTTGGCTTTTAAAATCCTAATATTTGCCTATAATCTCAGCATTTGGGAGGCTGAAGCAGGAGGATTATTGAGAATTTGATGCCAGCCTGGGCTACAAAGTGAGCTCAAGGCCAGTCTCAACTTCATAGAGAAAGCCTGTCTCAAAAAGACCAAAAAAAAAAAAAAAAACCACTTATTGTTGACCCTGAAATGTCAGATTCACAAACAAATTGCAACAATAAAAGTTTACAGCAGCAAGCTACAACTTCACTACATATCATTAAATTTCTGAAATAGGCAACAGTTTTTTGTTTTCCTTTTTCTACTCAATCTGTAGTATCTTCCTGCTGTTTTTCTTGTTTATTGGTGATAGGTAGACTACTGAGAAGAAAGAACTATCAGAATTGAAACACAGGTTTCAGGAACATATCATTCAAGCACCAAATCCAGTAGAAACAATAGAAAGACTAAGCCCAGATGAACCAATGACAAGTTTGGAATTAAGAATATCTTCTGCTCTAAAACAAGCACATGATAAACTTAAACTGTCATCAGAGAATGAAGAAGATAAAGAAGAAAACAGTGACGAATTAAGATTGGGACCTCATGTAAAAATGCAGGATGTTCAAAGACATATCAGGGCCTCCAGAGTCTCGAGGAAGTCTGTGTATATCATTCTGGAGTACCTATTTTCCACGAGGGGAAGAAATATTGGAGCTGTTGCAGAAGAAAAATCTCTGATTTTAATATTTTCTTAGCCCAAGAAGGCTGAACAACAGGAAAACACACATGCACTAAAAAGGATGCTGGGGGAAAAAGCTGTTCCATGTAGACATGACCAGCATCAGACTAGGGGCGAAGTCACCATTTCAGTATACACCAAGAATTCACTTCCTGATCTCAGTCTAGTAGAAGCAAACAGTACTCCATTAAATGTGTATATTGTATGTGAAGGAGAGAAAGAATTTCATCAAAATGTGAAATTATGGGATGTGATTTGATGTAAAGTGAAGCTATGTAACTGACTGCCACAGAGATCAGGATGTCGTGAGAAAAGTTGAACCTATGCAGTGGGCAAGCCTGGAACTGCCTACAACGAAGAGTGCTGATATTTAGTAGGAAATAATTAATGCCACAAATGTGAGCTCTTTGCTTTACCTCTGTGGAATTTTCCAAAGATCATCATACATTTTAAGTTAGAAAAACTTCTGTAAGGGTAAGTACAAAGCACCAAATTGAATGGAGATGTCTCTCAGCTTCTCCAGGGGAGCACGTGCTTAGCAATACAAAGCAGCATGTAATTTTTTTTTTTTTTTTTTTTTTTTTTTTGGCGGTACTGGGGATCAAACTCAGGACCCTGCGCTTGCTAGGCAGGTGCTTATTCCACTGAGCTATATCCCCAGCCCCCAGCATGTAATTATTAACATTAGATGCTCCAGTAGAAATATATATAAAGTATGTTTCATTCTTTTCCTCATTCTACATGCTAGCGCTCTTGAAAATATCTTTGAGTCACTCACCTTTGCTTACTTGATATCCAATTTGAGGACAAGTGGGAAACATTTAAGTTGTATCTCCCAAGCAGAGTGAGATAGAGGACTAAAATTTGGCTAGTCTGAGTATTTTAGGTCAAAGGAAAATACTTGCAATACCGAGTATCTGAGATTTCTAAACTCAATTCTCTAAAGTCCCCACCTGCCTCCTTTTAATTGTCTACATAACTGCACTAATTACTTCCTTTTGTCCTCAGGACTTTAATATCCACATAGGTGCTGGAAATACTAAGTTCTCTTAAATGTCCATAAATGCAATTTACATGCTTTCAAAGCTTGATTTTGGGAAAACATGACATTTCTATTATCAAGGCCCATTTAACAAAACAACAACAAAAAATACATATTACAAAACTTGCCAAGTACCTAAAGTAATTAGCCTCTCCAACTGTACCCCGTTATAAAAAGTTCAATGAACATGTTAAACATTTATGTTAAGCTATTTTTAAAAAGATTCTTAAAACTCATGGAGCATGATCTAAACCATCCTAGTACTAAGAAACCAGCCCTTAAATGTTTATCAACCTTAGCATTGCTCAAAAAAGGCTCAATTAGATTAAAAATAACACAAACAAATATGGTACTTAATTTATTAATAGCTTGGTTGTTAGTAGGATTTTGAAAATGTGGGCTCTGTGGCAGGTAGAGGTGCTCACACAGTTCTAATTAACACCAATCACAAACGCTAATGGTAGAGCCTACTGCTTAAGTAAATGAATACCTTTACCCCTGCTGCTTTGAAGAGCCTGATAGGCATGCACTTTATTGACAAAGTAAGCTAATTTACAGAGTGATTGTCCAAGAGGGAGCTGCTGTTTATTTGCAGAGTTTTTCCCATTGAACTCTCAGGGCAAACACTGCACTTAAATTGTTAATTAAAATATCAACAGATAAAAATGTAAACATTGGTTTTCTTCAAAGTAGAGTGACACCTTCTTGGGCTCAAATCCTGATGCCCCCTCAACATTGATTTCTGACAACAAGAGTAAGTTCCTTGGAAAGATTATATGGCTCAGCTCTCTGCACCCAAAGAAGAAAATGTATTAGGATAAAATCAACAAACACTGACTTAGCCCATGTATAAAGAGTAGCCAGAAGCCTGAGGAGGTCTCCACTGTCTTTATGCCTTCAGTGATATCCATCTGTCATTACCATATGTTAACATCTTTAACTTGAAGATTTTATGGGTGAAGTGAAAGCAAGCTACTACTGAGGTGCTTTCTTAACAAATCACAGTAAAGGTTAGGAAAGAAACAGACCTGACACCCACCTAAGTCCAAAAGGAACATTTAATGCAAATGTGAAATAAAGTATTGGGTTTTTACAGAAAATATGTTAATTCTGTAAATCAAGCCCATGCTACCATGAAATATTTGATTAACTGAAAGATAAATACACCACTGGTTTGATTACTCATGGTTGGATTCCTTCTAACTTATTATATCTACACCATCACTACAAGCTATATATTCAAGAAAGATGGATATTGACTATTTTCATAAAGGGAAAGAGTATTCTTACTGTTCTGAAGCAATACTTGGGTTAGTTCTGGAAAAACATGAATGAACTTTGGCCTTCACTGCTATAAAAATGTTAATGCTGAGATTTCACTTTTCTACACTTGATCTTAGTCAAAAGGCCAAGAATTGATGAGATTTCACTTTTCTGAGCCTCAGTTTCTTTTTCAAACTGGATTTGAAGTAACTCAAGGCAAATTTAGGTTTTTAAGAACTGGATAGAGAGTGGGTTCCAGATCTCCTCCCGTGCACTCCTGGAGCAGAGTTTGACCTTTACCTGGCACTGTCATTGAATCCCAAAGCTACCTTGAAGAAGGGTTCCATAGCAAGCAGAAAAAGTGATCTTGGAATGAGTGGTGAGGAAACAAGAGAAACTCCAGGTTTGGATAACCTCAAATTTCTCTTTTGTAATGTATGCCACATTCTATATTTTAAATGACAGAATTCTTTTTATTTTAGAGAGAAAAAAACAATAAAAATGATACAGAATTTCAAAATAAGATGATAGGAAATTAACAATGGTCATTATATTGCATACTGTTATCTTCAAAGTAGTTGCTCAGCTTACCAGGTATAGGCAAGTTGGCGTGCATGTGTGTAAAAGTATGTGCACACATGCATGAGAGAAAGACAGCATTTGAAAATTTAACTGATAACTGATGAGTTCCTTTTTTTTTTTTACATGCATGCTCCCTACATGGCAAATAGAAGGGAAAAGTAACACACCAAGTATTGGAATATTGGGCATCAACCTTTTCTCTACAAAGCATAAGTACTCAAGGAAGAAGTTCACAACCAATGCACAATACGTAACTTAGACATGCTTTTGAGAAGACATAAGAAGGGAGTTGATAAGCCCTATGAATTTTTTTCAAATTAGAATTATTATGAGGATCAACTAAAACAGATAATTTCAGCATTTGGAGGCACCACGGTCCTTCTATTTGAAGCTCTTAATCTAGTACCATACAGTAGAACTACAGTGTGAAGTCATATAATCTTGTGTGTTATTAAAAATTTCAAAAGAGTAAAATTAATTTAGACAGTGTCTTTTACTTAGTCCAAATTAAAAATCATCTTTTCAAACATATAGTCAATATTGTAGTTGATATAAGTTTGAGAAAGACAGAGACAGAAAGAGACAGACAGAGAGAGAGAGATTGCATAATTTGTTTGATTTTCTACATCCAGCACTCTGAAGTTGGATTTAGTCACACAGGTTTGGCAAGTGCTTCACTGTCAGATGAGAGTAGTGACTACTGTGAACAATGAGACTATCGACCTTCAATTTATAAATTCCACAACTCTATAATTAAGATATATTAAAACTGAATTCAGTTTTCTCAGAAAATAACCCTAAGGAAAACTAGGCTCATTATAAATGTCCTGCTAGTGTCATAAAGGACAAAACTAATGCTTACGCAGTTGAGAGTATCCCTAGTTGCCCAGGACTATTGGAGGATATCTAAACTTGATAGAACATATACAGGAAATAGGACTAAAGAAATAGAGTTTTCCAGAGCCAGAATAATTTTAGGAAAAAAGTGTCAGTTGACCATGGATGGAAATCACTAAACAGTGGCTCTGAGCAGGATTTAAATTAACCAATTGGTTTTCTATTTTTACTTGTGAGTCTATCCAAGGCCTAGGCCCCTTGTCTGAAGATGGGGGATGGACTCATATTAAGTGAATCTCTGGGAATCACTAGTCCCTACAGAGTCCTATACTGCTGGGTGATGGCATGCTGACTCAAAGGACAAGACAAGGCCACAGCTAAGGACACCTGGCTCCAAATTCAATTAACTAGATAAAGACTGTAGCTGTGAGCATCTTACTCCTTTTGACAAGGCTGACTAAGTCATCAGCCACTGTCCAAGCTCTGTGATACTGCACAAAGATGAAAAGAAGATGAAAGATGCCAGAAAGTCAGCCAAAAAAGACAAAGACCCAGTGAACAAACCTGGGTGTCCACAAAGAAGAAGTGCTCCAAAGGCAAAGTTTGGACAAGCTCAACAACCTGGTTCTGTTTGATAAGGTATTTATGAGAACCTTTGTAAGGAAGTTCCCAAATATAAACTCATAATACCTGCTGTGATTTTAGAGAGTGAAGATACATGGATTACTGGCCAGGGAAGCCCTTCACAAACTCCCTAGTAAAAGACTTATCAAGCTAGTTTCAAAGCACAAAGCTTTATGTATTTATACTAGAAACATCAGTGTTGGAAATGCCCCTGCCACTGGTGGAGATGCGTGAAGAACAGGTTTAACTAGCCATACATTTGGGAAACATAAAATTTTATTATTAAATCAAAAAAGGAAAGTCCACATAAATGAAATATTAATCTGAATTATAGTAAGTCTTACAGAGAGTGACCCCAGGAACACTGTTAGAAGAAAAGAAGGTCTATGTACATGACAGAGGACATGGAGATAACTAAATGGGAAGCAACATAAAAGAAAGGGATACAAAAGTTGCCAGGATTCTCAAGAAAAACTAAAACCCTAAAAATATATTAATTATAGATAAAAGGATTTTATTAAGAGATGTGTTAATTGATACAAAAAATGTTCTAAGTAGTCTTTTTATAATTATAAACTAAATTTTTTTAAAAAACTGATAATTTGGCCAAAAATATATTTCATTGCACTCTGATTTTATAAGCAAATTGTCTTGTGTGTGTTTCTATATCTCTTTGTCCAATCTTTAAAGAGCTGCTTTATTTGAGCTCAACAATTTTTTCTTCTTTTTGTCTTTTTGGAATTTTGAAGCATTTGTCTGTAATTTAATTTGGCTTATAGATAAATGTCATCTAAATTAAAGATGTGCTTCCACCAAAGTTGCCAGCTGGTCAAAATGGTGTTAAAATTGGTTTTATAAATGTAATGCATATTGTTGTTTATGTATTATGATTTAAGAGTTTATTATTGTTCAGAGTTAATATGTTATACGTTGTGATTGAGTTTTAAGATGTCATCAAAAATTTGTTAAGATAAACAATTAACTCCCTAAGAGTGAAAGAAAACTATTGAACAAGATTACAATTAATGAATAAGAAAGAGGCTGCCATTTCTCCAGTCCTTATTCATTAATGGGGAGCCCTCAAAATTTCCATAACTGCATGGGAGACAGCCCAATAAATATTGTTCAAAATATATTATTGTGATATGTTTACACTGATCCTCATCGAAAGGCTAAGTTTTTAAAAAATAAGACAATATTTTTTTATGGTTAAAAACTTCTCTTGTTATAAAGCTAAATTAAGAAACAAAATAGTGACAATTCATTATTGTTAATCTCATAGTGTATTAAATGTATTCATATCTTCCCAGTGTAGTCTTCTAAAAGGTAAAACGGATTGTTTATAGTGATAGAAATTTTCTTTCAGATTGACATTTGCCTTTCTCTTGTGCTATAGATATTTGTAATAAGAGGTTCATGTCAAGCCAGCATGAGGTCATCAGTCAAATGATAATTTTTTAACAAAAACTTATGTGATGTGTATGCTATATATGTGCCTCTACTCTAACAGCTATGTAGGTATTGAACAGCCCAGACAATATTACAAATTTCTTGAATGACATTCTATTAAAGGACAACAAATTAGATAAAACCTTCCTATGTACTAGGTAGGGATGATTGACTAAAAAGGCTATTCTCTTCCAAGACAGACATTTAAATGTGCTATAAAAATGTCATCATGACTGTTATGCTACACTATTATGTATGGAATTTGATTTCAAACTTTTATCTGTAAAACTATGTAACTGTTGTTTGTTAACATTCTACAGAGACTAAACTAGTAGAACATCCATGACTGGTAAGAAATAATAGTTCACTGGCTATACTTTATATTTTAAGGTGCTTAATACTCAGATAAAATTTTAATAATTAAGTTCACTACTCTCACTGCAATGTAAAGTCATTAACCTGCTCTTCTGGATGTTCAACAACTGAGGTTCAGAGACCAAAAATTAGAAAGATAGATGGGCTAAGAGGATAGCCAATATTTTGGTTCTAGCCCTCTGAAGTCAATGAAGACCAGGACATAAGAGATCCTCTGCTATAACTCAGATAAGTCCTTGATGTTCTGATCAAGATTGGAGGACCACATAGGAAACTGTTTTTACGTGTGCCTAAAGAGAGTCACCAGGAGAGAATAATCTCCCAAGCTTACACAGAAAGCAACTTGATTAAGTAATGACCATGACTCATCCATACGGCTGACACTCATAGAAATACTGAGAGGTCCTCTACATTGTCCCAAGGGAAATTCTGAGGTGATATCTATTCTGACTTTGATAGATAGCAAGAAGTTAATTTTAATTACTAGAGGTCTTTAGTTTTTCTCACTTTAACTTGGTCTTGAACATCCAGCAGAAAAGCATAACCACAAGATGTATAAAACAATGCCACATTAATACTAATTTCTCCAAAAATTGATTTATTCTTGTCTAGAGTCTGCCAAACTCAAAAAAGCAACAATAACTATGTTAGAGTCCTACTGGGACCCACCAGATCTACATTATGGAGAGTTCATAACTGGTAAACTACAACAGGACTTCTACCTGAGGCCACTAGATTTGGCTCTCTGGAGGAGATCTTTGACTGCAGTCTCCCTTTACATTAACCCTTCTCAGATTGAAGTAAAGATGAAAACTATCCCCAGTCTTCCCTTACCATAGATAGGAACAGCTCTTCAGAGGGAAAATATTACAGCCAACTAACTTAATTACAAGTATTATAGGCAATTAGACGGGGAAAGACATCCAAATACATACATGTATACATGAATACGTACATATATACATACATACATAAAAATAGGTGGCCTACTACAGTTAATAACATGGGGATGAGGGTATGTTTGTATGTTAACAGGTCATAAAACATCACCATGGATGCCAGCATGGAACATGTGGCCACAGAGAAGAGATAGTTAAACCCTTGTTGAAGTCTGCTGCCACCAGACCCGTCTTGGAGTCTACAGTGGACTTACTGTCTTAATGTGCTACCATCTTTTACTTCTGTTCTTAGTCTGCTACAGAGGACAGCAAACCCCACAATACTAGCCATGTGTCCACTGCTGCAACTACAAAAACAGAAAGGAAGAATTAATGGAGGCCACAGTGAAGCAGCTCTGAGCAGGATTTAAATTAACCATTTCGTTTTCCATGTTTATTTGTGAGTCTGTCCAAGGACTAGACCCCTTGTCTGGAAATGGACAATAGACTTATAGAAGGTAAGTCACTGGTCCCAGCTGAGGTCTGTAATGGCAAGTGAAGCCATAACCCCTCAAAGTACAAGATAAGGTCACAGCTAAGGATACCTGGCTCCAACCTCAACTCACTAGATAAAGACTGTAGCTGCAGGCATCTCACTCCTGTGCTGAAGGCCTTCCTGGAGATAACACAGTTCTCCTAAATTAACATAATTTACTAATTGGAAAAGCCCTTGTGCAGATTTCCAAGGTCCTTGAAGCCTTCTGCTCAGATTCCCACCTTTCTTCAGTACTCCACTCCTTTGTTTGAGAACTAAATACAGACCACCCAGGGAAGTTCTTCATCTATTCCCCCAGAGAATCTCAAATTACGCTGGAGTTTTGATCCTCTGGGAGCCCTAAGATCATACCACTTGACTCCTTTATTTAAGCCTTCACAGTACACTTCTTTGGGAGATTGCAAGCCTGGACAGTCCTCAGTAACTAAAAGATAATATGAATGCAGGAGACCAAGATTAACAAAAAGCAAACAACCAAGACAAAACAACAACAAAAAGTCAAATCACTTCATGACTCAAAGCCACTTAATTCACTAAAGCCAAAGTGAAAACAACATATGACATCTTTTTTTCCTTCTGAGTTCTCTAACTATTCTGATATGCTAGCATTTACTGCAATATTCTGTAATTATCTCTTTGTACACCTAATTTCTCTGTGAGTCTGATGAGCACAAGAGGCATGCTATTTTCTTTTTTTTAAAACTGCAGTCTAATCACAAGAGCATACACAAGGTAGGTGCTCAATAAATGTCAAATAAATCATTAACTACTTGAAGAAAATTTGTATTTTTTAAATGTCAAAGTAATAATTAATACCAGACATTATTTATAATATTTTCTCACTATAAATGTAACATAGGCTCATTGTCGAAAATATAGATTACTAAAAAGAAAATTCATAAGAATTCCATCTTTTTTTGCAGTGATCTTTTTTAAAGCTTCTCTTACTTTTCCTTCAAATTTTCACACCCTGTGCTGGCAACAAACACTTATGCCAAATTTACTTCAAAACTTCAGTCATATCATATACCATATAAGTTCCTTTCCCAGCTGTTTTTAACTAATCATAGTGGGACACTTTTCCATGTCATTACATATTATCTTACCACACTGATTTCAAAAATAAAGTTTTCTTATGAAAAAGTAGAGAAAGTAACATAATTAACCCAGTGGTATCCAAGTAACAGATTGAACAATATCAATATTTTCCCAATCTCCTTTCACTGAGTCCCCTGTATCTATACCTTCTTGTCCACTGAGGATGACAATGTCACTCTACTCTATTTTCTGGGTGGATGAGTAACTACTGTGTCATTTTTAGACATACAGAATCTTTTTGTTTCCAGTGTTTTAAATAATGTGGAAATACACAATATGACACCTGCATTTTTCATGTTAATAATTCTTTATTTACAAATTCTTAAAAGTGTAACTTTTGGGCCAAAGGGCTTGCGGAATTATGTTGTTGAAATCCACTGTCAAATACCAGTTAGAATGACTGTGTCTATATATAATCTGTTATAATTTTTCTCAAGTTGATTATTTCATTGTTCTGTAATTTATATTTTATTATTTGAATTTTTCCAAATTTAAGAGGTGTTTCCTTTTTTCTTTGAGGACCTGTCTATGATCATTTGCCTATTGGCATATTTGTCTTTTGCTTAATAATTTATAAAAATCTTTATTTCTATCCAAAAGTTAGCAATGCTTTGCAATGTAAACTGCAAATATTTTAATTTTTTATTTGTCATTTTATCATATGAGAAGTAGAGTAAGATTTTATCAATTAATGAATTCTTTTATGGTTTCTCATTTTGATTTCATAAAAACAAAGTTACTCTTCTCAAACGTCATACGTGTGCTTGCATTTGGCTGTATTCTTTCAAATACTTTCACTATTTTTAGCGAGTATGTTTTATTTTATTTAGAGATTATTGTGGCGTAAGCCACAAATTTGGGGATACAAATGTATTATATTTGCATTCATGAGCTAATTTCCTAGTAACATATGCTAAGGCCTCCATTACTTACTTATTTTTATCAGATGTGAAATATTTTTAGATCAGGCAGAGTTTCACTATTGTACTGGTGATAGAAGTGAAGAGAGGGGTGGGCGGTGAGGACTCTGACCCCGGTAAAGGATTCCTTAAGAAAAGTAACTATTATAGCCTTAGTTGTCTTATGCAGTAAGTACTGGGTAGTTTATCTGGTCTGTTATAGTACTGTTTAGAATTAAGGTTTAAGTGAAGATACAACTACTAAAACTCAAATTATTTCTCTACCACAGAAGCCATCTCACACATCACGTGACTTGTATGAATCAATTTGAGAAATATTACCTTGATTAAAAGGTTCCCATGAGTAATTTCCAAACTTATTTGCCAGTTTGATAACCTAAGGCTTTTAAAAAACTTATTCCATTACATATCACTCCCCAGATCACTAAAACCACAAATGCCTGGGGAGGTGATACAGATGTCCACTTTCCTGAAGACCCTGATGGCATATCAATGTGTGGTCCAGTTTGGAGGGCCCAGGTCCTCTTCGACTATCTATCGAGATTGCTACCACTTTTCTTCTCCAGAATGATCAACATGAAAAGAAACTTGCACAGTGCTAAGATTTCAAAGTTGTCTAGTTTTACAATCCTAAATTAATTCCTCTGATACTGAGTTTTCTTCACCAGTTAAAAAAAAATCAATGTATCTTTGCCTCAGTCCGCCTTTTATTGAAGCTGCTTTGAGAATTCCCAGCCGTGATTCACCTGCAGGGGTTTAAGATATAGAATACTTACAGCATTTACCTCTTCTCATGCAGTAACACTGAGTTTCTGTGAGAGGATCTCAGGAATATGCATATTTACTAAAACTGCTCAAGGATTATTACACAGACTGGTTTGAGTATGCAGTCCTAACAAGTAGGATATGAAGTGTATGAGAGTGCACAAACTAAAACATGCCCTATTAAAGTAGACTATCAAGATGTTTCCCAGGAGGGATAGAATCTTAATAGGCCTGAAATATGAAGAGTGTTCTGACAAACAGGATTCACCCAAAGCTGGGGCCCTAAAATCTTCAAAGATATGAAGCTAGGAAGCTCAAGAAAGAGTTAACTGGGCCCAACAAAGCTGTTTTACAGAGCTGGAGGTACGTTTAGAAAACTGCAGGACTTGTGGGAGATGGTAGAGTATGAAGAAGCAAATGAATCAGCCTCTTCAAGATTCAGAATCCGGACACTGGAAAGAAATAATTTGGGAAAGAAACAGAGAGAGGTAGATCCCTAAGACTCAGTAAGGATCTGAAGGGAAAATTGAAGCCCACAGAGAATGTGAAGGGACAGACCACAGTGCTGAAAGAGGAGCAATCTACACTTATTTCCTGGCTCCTGTCTCATGGCAAGAAAAATGAAGATTGAATATAGATACACAGTGAAAGCAGGCGTCCGATGATTCTGGAAAAGACAGCCACATTTGTGTTCATATAGGAAAGGTGGTTGTGCTCATATTCGTTACCCAATGCTGGATTCACAAACGAAAACAAAATTTTGTCAAATGCTTCTGTTCACAAACAAAAGTGTTTGTGAAGTGAACTACTTACTGTACCACTCTGACATATGCTCTTCTCCGTAGGAAGTGCGGAAATCTGATCCACTCCTCTCGTTTGGGCTAATAGTAAAGCTTCTTTCTCCCACCAAACAGGCAGCTTGATAGTCACTCTTTTCTCCTTGTTTTCTCTTTTTTTTTTTTAAATAAAAGTACAAAAACATATTAACAAACAGACACCAATTAGCATAAAAAATAGTACAATCACAACTAATCTATAGACAAGGTGACCTGGTCTCAACAGTGGTTATTGCTTTATCCATTGATATCTTCGAAGTTCTCCTTGTTTTCTGACAGGTCTTTCTTTCTTCAGCCCCACCAGCAAGCTACAGCACCTGAAGGTCACTGGAGAGCAAATAATCCCCAGTAGGCAGGGTCGACAGCCCCTTCCAGCTTGAAGAGGTTATAGAAGACAGACTTCTACTCCTCAGCACTCCACAAAGAATTATGGGATTTATGTCACCCAGAGGAAAACAAGACAGGGGATAAGGCATGGCTTAGACTGCCTGGGAAGGGTGGCATGGCGAGATCTATACTCCTCCATGTCGGACAACTCCATCTGTACAACTTATTGCAGGTTCCCACGAGATGTGGATGACATGTGATGCTACGATGAGCCTGCTATCATGTCCCATTCATGGTAGCCCCTCCAGTGCCTTCAAGACTCAGAGTGTACTTTTAGTTTTGTTTTCTCTTTTCTTGTCTTGGTTGGCCAAGTTTGCTTGCAGAGACAGTTTCTCCCTCACCCTCACTTTTCAAATAAAAGTTCAGCACTGTTTTTGTCCCATCTCATTCAGTTCTTTGTTCAAGGCATGAAGGACCTGGAATACATTTACTTGGCAAGCCATTTCTAAAAGAAGCCCCCTGATAACTGACTTATTGCTAAATTCTACAAGAACTTTAAAGATATAATGCTACTGCTCCTCAAACTCTTTAACAAAACTGAAAAGGAAGCAGTACTCCCAAAGTCATTTCCGGCAGTAAGCAGTACCCTGCTACTAAAACCAAAGAAGGACCCAGCCAAACAAGAGAACTAAAGGCCAACATCCTTAATGAACATAGATGAAAAAATCCTCGATAACATACTGGCAGATAGAATGAAGCAAATGATCAACAAGATTATACAACATGACCAAGTAGTATTTATACCAGAATGCAGGGATGGTTCAACATGCTAAAATCAATAAATGTAATACACCAAATTAACAGAACCCAAGAAAATAAAACCACATGGTCATATCATAGGAGCAAAACAAACACCAAAAAACGATCTGACAAAGTCTAACACATATTAATGGTAAAAGCTCTGAAGAAAATTATAATAGAATGTTTTTATCTTAATCTAAACATCATATTAAATGGTTAAAATGGAAAATTTTCACTCTAAAATCACGAACAAGGTAAAATAGTTTTCTCCAGCTCTGTGAGGTATGCTTCTGTTCAATGTACTTCTGGAAACATTAGCCAGAGCAATGAGACAAGAGAAAGAAATAAAAGGAATGTGGATAGAAAAGAAACAAGTTAAATTATCATTATTTGTTGATGACAGGATATTTAACATAGAAGGCCCCAAAAATTCCATCAAAAGATTTCTAGATTTAATAATCAAATTCATTAGTGTAGCAGAATACAAAATCAATGCAAGAAAACATTATCATTCCTTTACATGAATAGCAAATTCGCTTAGAAACAACACCTCTCACTATAGCATCAAGAAAAATGAAATACTTAGGAATTAATCTAATGAAGGAAGTGGGGAGACCTTTACACTGAAAACTATAGTACTCTGGAAAAGTATTCTGAAATACTACTGTGAAAAAAGAGATCAAAGAGGATATCAGAAATATAGTGAAATATAGTGGTCAATATAGTGAAAATAGCCATACTTCCAAGACTTTTATACAGATTTAGTGCATAAAATGTCACTAACATACCTCACAGAGCTGGAGAAAGCAATCTTAAAATCCATTTTGAACCAGAAGAGACCTAGAATAGCAAAAGAAATCCTGGGCATCCAGAGCAAGGAAGGGGGACATCACAATTCTCCACTTGAAATTATACTACAAAACTAGCATGATAAAAAATGTATGCTACTACCAAAGAAACAGACCCAAAGACCCAAGGTCAAAAGAACAGAGCAAAAGATGCAGAAACAACTCCATTTCACTCAGCCATATTATCTTTGAAAAAGGGGACAAACACCTCCATTGGAAGAAAGATAGCCTTTTTAATAAATGCTACAGGAAAAACCAGCTTTCCACATGCTGAAAATCAAAAGTAAATCCGTATCTCTCACTATGCATACCACTAAAATGGAAATGGATTAAAAATCTAAATATACAAAACAACCTGGTGGAAGATAGAATAGGTAAAACTTTCAAAAGACATAGTTGAAGGCAAAGACTTTGTGAATGAAACCACAATTGCACAGGGGATATTACGATCAACTGGAATTATATCAAATTAAAACTTTGAAGACAACAATATGCAATATGATAATCATTGTTAATTTCCTATTGTCTTGTTTTGAAATTTTGAATCATTGTTTTTTTCTCTTTAAAAGAAAGAGAAAGAAAAACAAACTTTTGCACCGTGAAGGAAACTACCAACAGAGTGAAGAGACATCCCACGGCTACACCTCAGCGACCGTTGGCTGCTGCTGCTGGGAGTGTAACTGGTACAATCACTATGGGGATCAGTGTAGAGTCCTCAAAAATCGAAAACTAGGAGTCCTATTTGACCCAGCTGTCTCTCTTCTAGGTATCTTACCAAAGATTTAAAAACATCCTATCACAGTCATATAAGCAAACCCATGTTTTAGAAGCACAACTTCTAATAGCTAAACCTTGGTAACTGCCCATATGCCAATCAGCAAATGAGTGGATAAAGAAAAAGTAGTATTTGTACACAATGAAGTACTACTCTGCCGTGAAGAACGGTAAACTTGAGTCACTTTTGTTTAAATGGATGCACCTCTAGACCACAATGTTAAGTAAAGGAAATGATACGCAGAAGATTCAATACCACAATGTTTCTCTTAGGTGAGAAGCTGGAAGGGTAAAGAAGGAGCAAAAGGGAGGACAGATATTGGAAATAGGAAGGACCTATTTAAATGAGAAAGGGAACAAAGGAGGGGGAAGGGGAATGAAAGGAAAGGGAAAGGGATTTTTTTCAAAAAGAGACTAGAAGGGAAAGAGAAACAAAATGTTTGTAAATGGGAAGAAGGGGTGAAGGGAGGGAAGAATAGGACAAAAAAGAATTAAAACATTCTGTATAGGTACAAATTCCCTATGAGGAATGTGATCACTGTGTCTGGCAAATATGTACTAAAAATAAATTTAAGAATAGACTACAAGAAGAATACCAGAAACACAATAGGACATTCCTTAAAATCTTTTTGAATCTACTTTTTCTCATCACTTTTCTGACATTCTATTTCGTTTTGAAATACAGAATTGCTTCTTTAGGAGAAAATAAACAAGCAAGCAAGAAGAAAGAAAGAAAAGAAGAAAAAGAAAGAAAGAAAGAAAAGAAGAGAAAGAAAGAAAGAAGAAAAAGAAAAGAAGAAAGAAAGAAAAGAAGCAAAAGAAGAAAGAAAGAAAAGAAGAAAAAGAGAAAACTAAAACAAGGACTACAGGGGACACTGCTTATCTTGCTTATCTTCTGAGTAGCAGTGCCTATGTTTCTTTATAGTTAAGCTCAAATAAACTGCCTGCTGCAGAGTCATTTCATAAATGGGTTCCTGTTGCTAACACCTTCTTTGGCAAGTAAAGTGAAAGTTGATCTATTGTAAAGATGGGTGATATCATCTTAAACAAGATTCGAGAAACCTCACTTAGAAGTCTGCCCACCCTATAAGGGGACCAACCACAGTGTAAATGAGTAGCCCTTGTTTGATTCCAGTGAGTCAGGTGCAGATGTAAAAAGGTTTGTTTTTCTCCCTATGCTTTATTAATCATTTTGTCACTTATGAAGACATAGCAGCGATCAATCACGCACATAATCTACCACAGTTCTTCTTTTAGACTCCTAGTCCTAGTATAAATGATCATGCCAAGGATTAATCCATTTTATTTGCCTTAATCCTCTGTGTTCATTCTCTCCCTCTATTCCCCAACTGCACCCTGTTTACTCAGCTTTTGTGCAGAAGGGGTTCTAACTGTCTATTTGATAACT
Source organism: Dinomys branickii (assembly GCA_004027595.1). Taxonomy (NCBI): domain Eukaryota; kingdom Metazoa; phylum Chordata; class Mammalia; order Rodentia; family Dinomyidae; genus Dinomys; species Dinomys branickii. The sequence goes on from PVLD010010241.1 coordinate 24,010, forward strand.
AGAATCTAAATGATTAATAACAGTAAAGGTAACTTGACCAATGGTTCAACGAACCATGAATAAAATCATTGAGCCCAAGGTCAGCACAGGTTACATTTATGCTTCATCCTAAAGAAGAGTGGGTGTAGAGGACGAAGGAGAACAGTAGTTTCTTCAGGCATTCATGCCTTCTCCCTGAGGATAATCCGAATACAGCTTGTCTGGCCATTTCCCCCCCAAGCAGACATCTTCTGTTATTAGACTTGCTGTGTAGGCCACCCAGCCTAGTGGAATGGCTCACTTCAGCAATTTCAAATCACAGTTAAATGCTGGTGCCTCCAGGGCTTTGACTACTGCAAACAAAGTGAACTGGCAAGTTGCAGAATCTTCCCTAAAGTGTGCAGTAGGATTGTAAATATCACATGATGGCTCTTAAGAGGGCATGAGTTGTAGTCAGAGTATCTCCCAATCAATGCTTCTCCTGGGGCTTTCCGGTCAGGACTGGAAAGGCGTCCATCCCAATCCAACAAGCAGTAGTGTGCAGTCCAGTGTTTGAGACATTTATGCCTCCAATGGAGAATTGCGTTTAATGTACATCACAGACTCTGACATTTTAGGAAGAATATTTTAAACAGTGGGACCACTACAAAGCCACATGATGACAAACACTCAATAAATATCAATTAATGATGAAGACTTTGGAAGGAGGCTCCAGTGAGTGGAGAAATGAAACTTGGCTACTGTTTTGGCAAATCAGATACCGTGAAGCATAAAATAAACATGTAGTACAACTCTAAAAAAAAGATTGGTCATTATGTGAAGAACAGTATGGCCATATTACATTACAATACTTCATGAGGCCAGGAAAGAGAACAAAGGTTAGTTAGTGTAGGACCTCAGTAACTCAAGGTAAGGCCTGGGAAAACGAACTCAAGGGAAAGAGGCCTCCAAAGTCTGCCCAGGAAGGCAGAGAACACTGTAGTAGAGGAAGTCTGTCTTCAAATATCAGAGGCCCAGTTAAAAATGGCACCCACACTGTTTCCAAGGACAGGTGCCTAGGGAAACTGAGTTAAGTCCTGGGAAGGTGGCATGCAAAGGACTTCTGCTTCTCCTGAAGTCCAGTTAAAAGTGGCAACCGCATTGTTTTATGTCTGATTGTCATGCAGCCACTAACATAGGCCAACAAAGTGCACGTAAACCCTGAACGTGGGCCCCCCCGGCTGCCCTCCCTTGGAGTCCATCTTGACTAGCAAGAGCTCTTCCTTCTTCTTTCTAATGAACTATTTACAGTCTATTCTTCATTTCTGTGTCCATGGACTTCATGCTTCATCATCTTCAGGACAAGACCCAGGGGAGGAGAGAATTGGCTACATTGCTTTGGCCCAGCTAAAATTTAGTATGTTATGAAGCTAATTCATATATTAGACATATCACATGTGGCAGTGTGGCAGATGCCAGGGGAACATGGTGAGAAAAATGTATGCAGTGACTGCCCTAAAGGAACATATTTCTTAAGAAGACATTCGTACAGCAATTACAATCAACTCCTTTAACTCATTAAAAATGTCATCATAAATGTCACTTCTATAGTTTCTAAAGACCATGTGGGGTAGGGAATAGATCTTTGGAGCTCTACACTTTATGTGCCAGTTAGTCTAAAGCAAAGCACCTTGTCCATTGGAGAGGTTAAGCCCTTGGTGATCCTGTGATAATCAATGGTATTCTGAGCTTAATAGTTAAAAATTGACACAATGAGATAAAATCCAGTATATTTCATGATCAAAATAGGCTAAGGCAGAGTTTAAACAAGATAAAAATTAAGGGTACAATGAATAAAGCATCCTAGACAAAAACAACCTTTTCTTGGAATTCATTGAATTTCAAACACATTTCTGAGATGTTAATAATGACAAGATGGTACTTTTATTTTGTTAAATAGAATTTTCAACATCCACATTCAAGTTCATGGAAATACTTTCAGTGATAATTACTAAACATGCCAAGTGCATTTATAAAAGCCGGCATATATGTTGATAGTAGCAAATGTCTATATTTGGGATGTTTTATATAAACATAGACATTCGGTAATTATCACAGTTGCTGTTCATTTCAATGAGAGGAGACAGCGCAAATACAAGACCAATCATCTCACTTATAAATCAGAAAGTATGCTTTCCGTATCTCAGTTCCAGCCCACCAGATGAACTCTATTTAACTAAACAAAAAGTATTAAAGCCTTCACATGTATATGATGACTCATAAGTATCTCTATCAGAAAATACTCTATCAAAGGAGGATATTTTTGTAAAGATTTTTGAATTGGCCATTATATGGACTCAGATCTCACAAATGCATTTATCAGTGATCTAAAATCGTCAACACTCAGAGTTGCTGATTGGAGAGTCAGTTGTTTAGATATGATACATTGAGCAAGATCATGCTTCCTTCTGTCCTCTGCCCCAAATATGCTAGAGAGAAGTCACAGATATCAGTCCCTACAGATCTGTGTCTTGTAGTCAGTAATCGAACTATAACAAAATAATAATCAACAATCCCATTAAAAATATATCAAAGAAATCTGAAAGTGGTAGATCTAAGAGCTCCCTTGAGTAGAACGCTTATAACATGTCTACACATGAAGTCTGAGTCTCACAGTTAACCATCAGAGAAATTCCAGCACCAGTGTGGAAGCCCATTCTCTGAAAATAAATATTTCTTTGAGCATAGATTCTGTTGAATGTTCTACGTTGTCTATTTTGTTTTCTTAGATTGTATCTTTTGTTTCCATTTCTTTACAATAATTATACTTGTTATGAGGGAATCCCTCAATGATTGTATCTCAAGGTTACCATCCATAACCCTTCCAAAAATGAGCAAGTAAATATAAATAAATAAATATATATATATATACACACACATACACACATATGTAGTTACATGTACATATATACAAGTAACTATATAACTATACATATATGCACACATATGTATATATAGTAATACATGTGTATGTATATATATATATATATATATATATAAAACTGTCACAGACTGTGAAAAGACTGATAGATTAAGTAATTAACAACTAATTTGAAGACAGCAGTATGTAATATAACAACCATTGGTGAATTTCTATCTTGTTTAGTAAAGCTACATATTATTTCTAATGTTTTTATCATTATTTTTTATTCTCTTTAATGGTTGGATTGATCTTGCATTTTTACATCTAGTAAACTGAGAAACTTCATTGTTTATAATACTATGTGATATAACAACCACTGTCAATTCCTACCGTTTTGTTTTGAAACCCTGTATCATTTTTATTTTTATGTGTTGTTTTGTTTTTGTCTATGTTGTTATTTTGTTGTTGTTTTTACATACAAAATTAATTAACAGGCTTCAAAAGACACTCTGAGATTCCCTGCCAAAACGTATAACATCACCTGTGACTCTTGAAGGATTTATAAAAGTATAATGACTAAAGTAAAGGAGATACAGAAATGTTTTTGTTGCCCTCATTCACGGATGGCATGAAAAAATGATTAAAGGGGCTAGATATAAACGTATATCTCTAAGGGACACTGGAAGTTATGGGCAAGATGAAAGTAGTGTTAAAATTTGTACTGGGGGATAAAGATACAGCTTTTATCTCTGGATTTCTTAATTTCAATACCTACCTGTGCTTGTACATTATGTATGTCATCCATGACCATGCTAACCTCAAATTCTCTATATGACACTCAGTTGGGCTTACTTAAAGTGAAAATTATTCCATGCATTATAATAAAAACTTTGCCATTATCCATTCCACTTGTCCATATTAACTGTTGATAATTTCTGACTGTGTATTTTTCTGTGGTTAACTACTGTATCAAAATGCATAATATCATAAGGACAAATTTCTTAGCAGATCTGTGAAAGGAATACATAAGTACTTGGCATCTGTCATTGTGTCAGAACTTTCCAAAAGCCATGGGGTCTAAGCAAATGCTTTTAAGAATGAATTGCAGACCATATTTAATAACTAAGAGCAGTCAAATCTAAATGGACTTTTAGGTGATGAATATTCTTAGTAAGCATTATATGATTTACTTTCTCTTGCTATTCTTACATAGGTGCTTTCTTTCTTGACAGGGAAAGATGAATTTTCAGTTACTCACAAATCCAGATTCAATAGGTAGAGCCAAGTTCCCAAACAGCATGAACATCTCACTTGAAATGTACAGCCTCAAAACCAAGAGATGATAAGGCAGGTGCTAACTCTGAGGCAGAGTCTACTTTGGGAAAGTTGAGTCACTTGTTGGTTGACAGTGGGAAGAAGAAGCACACAAAATAACATCAGTCTTTGAGTATTTACTGACCGGCTCTTACAGTCTATTGGGCAGCCAGGCACTGGCTTCCCAGCATCACTATCAAGGGTTTTTCATCATCATCATTTTAATAGTTGTTAGCAAGAGAAAGTATTGAGGAGCACTATTTTCAAGAAGGAATCTTTTTAGTGGCTGCATTTTGGTTGCAGATCAGGAATAAAAGCCACCTCCAGAGCAGCTTAGCAGTCTTTATTAGAATTTGTTCTTCGAGTTCATGATCGTCATTGGCCAAAATGAATGGGATCACAGATTCAAAAGACTCATTAAAAGTGAAAACGAACAAAAAATCGAAAGCTACTCTTGCTCAAAAAGAAATGAAGCAAAGGCAAGAAAAGAAATGTGTGTAACAGAGGGTTTTTTAAGATAGGTAATTGGTCTATGTGATATTATAATGGTTGAAATATGTCATCACATATTTGAGTAAACCCACACCATGTATAACACCCAGAGAAAGCCTCATGTAAATGATGGACACCAGGAATAGCGCTGCATCAGTGTGAACTCCTCAGTGGTAAAGGATGCCCCATTGGCGTGGTGGAGGGGGTGCTGCTCATAACGGGGAGGCAGTGAGCATTGCATGTAAGGGTCCAGGGGTTTTTGGAAACTCTTAGGACCTTCTGCTCAACTTTGGTGCAAAGCCATGACTGCTTTGCAAAAATAAAGTCTGTTAAAAGAAAAAAGTCGCTTTTGTAAAACCACTGGTCTAGTCTAAAGGAGTATGTGCTCTCAGACGGGATAAACATCTTGCCTGAGGTCACCAGACACACAAGGTATCATAAAAACGTTTGGGATTGTGATTTTAAGAGAGTAAATATCTAAAATGAATTTCCTGGGATTGTGATTTTAATAGTGTTTCCAGACATGATCAGATTTTACAAGATGGCAAAAGCAATGATCTTTTGGCTGTGTGAGATATTTAAATCTCACATAAAATCCGAGTGGAGGAAATGAGGCCCCTGCTCCTGTACGTCTTCCTTGCACCCCTTTGCTACTTACGCAACCACATCCTGAGGTCGCAAGTGAACTTTCAGGGTTTTCTCCCTAAGTTAAAAACGCATTAAAGGAAATAAAACTCGATAAATAGGAGCACATGTACAACTGGTAAGGGCTAAGTAGAACAGACCGCAGGTGAGGGTTGGTAGAATAAAGGAAGGAACAGTTCGGTCTGGAAAGGGCAAAGGGCTTCAGAAAAGGTGTCAGAAAAGGGAGAACAGCAAGAAGGCCCTGGAGAATGGAGCCTGCACACCTGAGGTCTTACACCGCCACACACACACGCACGCACGCACGCACGCACGCACGCACGCACGCATACACATTATGGCAGAAGTTCTGAAGACACTTGTAACATGAAGAAATAAACAGAAATGGCTTGAAACTTACCTTGTAACCAGTAGATAAGAGAAAAACAATGTACAGTTCTAGACTTAGAATTCAACAAGTACATTTTGCTAAGTGACAGTCACAATTTTTAGTAATTGCCTGCATTACCATACTGGGAAATGTCCTATGAATAAATAGTAGCTCCTTCTAAAGCAAGGAAGTGTTGAATTTGTAAAACAGGATGACAATAACTTTTTTTATTAATGGGCATTTTATTTCTTTCCTTGACAAATACGAGACCCAGGTGCTAGCTAAAGCAAATCAACCATTGAGGAACAGATAATTAGTTTTTCTATATGTTTTTAAACCTTAGATAGATTTTCATTAAATTATTATACTTTAATTTCATGGACCAATTTCTCATGACCTGCTACAACTTAAAGCTGATTCATTTTATTAGTGGGAAATGGTGAGTTTCCTGGTATTGTGATTTTAAAATGTTTCAGGACACAATCACATTTTACAAGGTAGTGATAAAAATGTTGTTTCTGTGGTGTGAAATATTTCTGGAATTCACAGAAAACATTGAGCACAGGAAGGCTGATCAATTCCATCTGCTATTCCTGTGATTAAAGTTAGTATCATTCAATTTAATAAACACTTGGGAGGAGACATATGATAGTGCTTGGTGGCTTGCACTTGGTGTATTTTAAGAGGAATGCATGCACACAAACGCAAGGGGTAGGGCGGTGCTCACAAATCCCCACTGCCCCTGAGGGGGAGGCTGGGACAGAGAGGTCTCCACCTTTCTCTAATGTAATGAGCAGCCCAAGAGGAGAGGCCTCAAACTGAGTTTTTAATAATGAGAACCATAGATTCTGATAGGGGGAACTAGTCAGCGCTGGGCACAAAAATTCCTAAGAGCAAATTCAAATAACCATAGGATGAAGAAAGGCAGGCAAAGTAGCCTGCCTGTAATTAACAGCCTATGTCTGGTGGGGTGAGTGATTAGGGAAAGGGAATGTGATTCTGCCTTCTTGGAGCAAGGGGGAAAATATATTGAAATAGTTAATTCTGTTGAAAACAAGTTTTTCTTGGAACTAGCAGATTTTCTTCCACCTGCAGACACATGTAGTTGTGGGACAGGGATGGTGTATAATTAGGATACTACAGATTGCTAGAATACCTTTTGTATAACATAAGCACCATTTACTTGATGGACCAAGAAGTTATTTAGAAAACAACTTTTTGTTCTCGTGCTAACAGGAGCTGTACATAGACCTAGTCCTGGGCCAACTGGATTTTACTACTTTCACTTTGTTTTCCTAGGTCTATCAGCAAACTCCAAGCTCTTTACCTAGGTTTTCAACTCCTCCATCATCTGACTCTGCTGAGACTTCCACATCTCGACTTCCATTTCATCACTTGATCACTTCATCTTCTTTTTGTAGGCATGGCTTGGGATCTGACAACTCTAGGAATTCGTTTATGACTATCCCTCACTTCCAGTGTCCCTCCTTTATATTCTCACGATAATCTGTAGATCCTCCCATCAAGCATTTGGAATACACAGTTCTACTAGCCTGCTTTGCATACTGCAATGTCCTCAATTCTAATACAAGGTTTCCATACATGCAATATGGAAAATATAAATGAGCTGAGGAGGACACAATCCATGCCGAGGTTCAAGCACGTTAGGCAAATTATCTTGTGTGGTGGCATTGTCTCATGTAGTTGACAGTTTTAGAAACTCTCCATATTTTATGAAGCTTGGGGATTCTGTTAGAGCACTGTTTTTTTATAAGACTAAATATAATATTACTTTGTTATGCTGTTTCCTCATTTTATATCTAGGTAAGCAACTTGTGAAATCTTTTAGAAAATTAACTGTTAGATGTACAGTATATAATGGATACTTATAGAACTAATTATCCAGTACTATTTTTCTTATTCTGGAGACTGGCCCCCTGAGCTCTGCATCATTTATTTATCTTGTTAATTTTTAAGTTAGTGACAGTGGGAGCCCATCTTCTATATAAAGTTGACTAATAAATGATACACTAACTAGAGATAGAATGACCAGTGAACCGACCAGGTTGGAGGTCCCTCTTTGAAAGTGCGGATTACTTAAAAAAATTGTTGGCAGCCAGGTTGCCTTTCATGAGGGCCACTGAAGCACACAAAATTCTTTCACAAAAAGCAAGAGAAAGCTAACCCTGACCAATGGAGAGAAAAGAGAAGATATGTAAAGAAAGTCCTAAATATGCTTAATTATACCCTTGGAGGTTCTCCAGGCTCAGCCGTATTCTTGTTCTGAAGTTTCATGGGTGACCTAAATATTGTTACAATAAGTCTGTATTTTTGCTTAAGTCAGTCTAAGTCAGATCTTGGTTACTTATAGCAAGGATCTAAAACATTACAATATACAAGACAAGGTCAAAGTCTCTCTTCAAATTATGCTTTTCAATTATTTTTCTGATACATGACACATTTTCTTAAAATATTTCAGTTGGGTAATTGCAAACTTAATTCTACCAACTAATTAGTGAAAAGGCAAAGTCTGTGAAAAACACCATTCCTACACTGCATGTGTAAGGAAGGAAATTAGAGGCAATTTAGAATTGTACAAGCATAGAAAATATGAAGTCAATCCTTAAATTTAATGTTCTCTCTCTTTTGTTCTGGAAACTTGTTTGAAATATTAGACCCTCAGTGGGAACTAACATCAAAGGGAGGAAATGTTTGTCTCCAACAAAAGACAAAATATATTTGGAAATTTTGGTCAGAGTTTGTATCTTCATAATTGGACTAGGATTGTTCTACCATCTCTTCATTTCATTTGGATGATGATTAGAGATTTTTGTAAAGTCTAATTCCAGTAATAATTATTTCTCTCTGCCACTGGAGAGTACTTCCCTCCTCAATGCACCGCACAAACATTTCTTGATTAAACCTTCCAACAATTCTTGGAAGGAAATTGGGTGATATTTTCCGTGACTGCATGGTCTCTGAAGAGAGCATCTACTGGGATAAACCAATTATGAGGACAGTAAGTCTATCTATCAGCAAAAGGATAGAAATCACAACATCCTGAAAGTCTGACTGCTATGCACACCAAACAGGACGTACAGCCAAATGAACATTTAGCTAATTCCCTAATGAACAAAGTCTGGCTATGATTATATAATGACAGCAGCAAAGTTATGCAAGTGCATCCAATACTTTTAAAGAACTGTTTGTGATTAAGTTGTTGAAATTTTTTAAATTTAATAAAGATAATGATTTATTAAAATTATTCTTTCAGTTGCATTGCAGCTAGCTGCCAGTTAATCTCATATAAGTTGATAGGGAGGTAGGAGAGAGGGAGGAAGGGAGACAGAGAGAAACGATGGAAGTGAGAACTAACAGAGTCACCTATTTATGGATGAATATACATCGATCTAGGCTGAGCAAGTCAGCTCTGGTGGAGCACGCCTGTAATCCCAGCACTCAGGAGGCTGAAACAGGAGGACCGCTGCAAGTCTGAGACCAGGCTGGGCTACAAAGCGAGCTCAAATCCAGCCTGGACTACGTACCGAGACCCTGTCCTAAAAAGAAAAAAAAAAAAAAGAAAAAAAAAATCAAGGCTGAGCAATAATGGCAAATATAAGTTCCATTATTTCAAAGATAATATATATTTTTTTAATTTTTTAATTTTAAAAATTAAAAACTGACAAAACAGCAATGAAGGCAAAATCTAAACAGCACAAAAACAACAAAAATGATTCATGACCTCAAGACAAAACGATAGACATTTACAATGGCTGCTACATTACATACTGCTATCTTCAACGAAGTTGCTCAGTCCATTGGACATAAAAACGTAAGACTGATCAAGCAATCAAAGACAGTAACAGGTAAAAAAAAAATAAAAACTTCTAAAAAAACATTGGAAATGATGCAGAGCTTCACCATACAAAATGGTCGGTGTTTAGCAATGGTTCTTATACTGCACATTGCTTTCAGATCAATCATTCTAATTAGTTGCCTATATTATTTGTTTTGTGCTGCTGCTTAGTGTTATTTCTGAAGACCAATTGTAGTCCACCATAAATTTCACATTATGCAAAATCAGGAAATAATTATTGTGTAAATATATGTAACTCTACACTTAAATACCCGTACACGATATTGAGAATAACTTAACAGCATTGTTATTCAATGAATGAGAAGACTGTGCCATACTTAGCAGCTCATCTAACTGTTCAAACACTGTGAAAATTTTCCAGTTTTGTATTGTGTTAGGTTATGGAAATGGAAACATCACACTAAGCACTAAGAATAAAAAAGGAAAAGAAAGAAAAGAGGCAAACATCCTAATAAAAAGAAACAGATCTCCAGCTAATAAAATAGGTTAAAAGGACTAATTCAGCGATGTTTTCAGATACATGAACAATACCATTGCTGGGAAAAACAGTGGTTAGAAATCAAGAACTCACTAAGGGGATGATATTTTTAGTTATTATGGTTCAGATATTTAAGGCTAAATTATTTTTTAAAAATCTTTTATAAATATTTGAAATAAGCTACTTTAATGAGCTAGAATAAAAGACCAGAGGTACCATTTCTAGTCTGTAATGCAGAGGTGAGTATTATACAGTCATCAAGGACCTATAACAGGGTGCTCCCTACAATACATGGTGCAGGACCCTTGCAACCTGTCCAGTTCCACACACTGAGTGAGGCAGCGTGCCTGCAACAGCTTTGACAACTCTGGCTGAGTGCAGTCTACTAAATAAATGTTCAGAAGATGCTGATTTGAGGCCTGTTTTAGAAATTGTGGGCCAATTTGTTATGTGGGTAATCTGTTGCTTATTTACATGTTCACATTTGTTTATGTCACCTGGAAATGTTAATTTCTAAAAGAAGAGCTGCTATGGTGTGGCTGTCCTGTGTCCCCAGAAGTAGGTGTCTGGAAGGGTGCATCCCCAATGGGTCGATGCTGAGGTAGCAGAAACTGTAAAGGGTAGGATCTATGGGGAGGTTATTCGCTCATCGTCACCCTTGGGAGGGATTAATGCTCCCTTGGGGAGTGAGCTAGGTCTGGTAAGAGGATTGATCATAATAAAGGAGGGAGCCCAGCCCCGCTCAAGTGTCTTGCTTCTCCAGGCTTCTGGCCACCTTTTTCATCCAGAGGGACAGCTCACTGCTCAGCCTTGTGTGCCTGACCATTACCGAGCGCATCGTCACATGAGGCCATCTGGGTGTACGAGCTCTTGCCCTGTGATGCCATCAGGAGAGCTGTGCAGACTCAGTCACCACCCTCGTGAGTGTGAAAAACAATGAGCTAAGTCAGCCAATTCATACACCGCTCAGCCTCAGGTATTCTCTAGAAACACGAAAGAGCTACAGGTAGAAACTCAAAGTGCGGGCTCCAAGTTCACATCAGGCTGTACGTTACACAGAATAAATGAGGAATAAGATATTAACAAATGTAAGTCAAGGGACACTGGCATGGCAGTGGTGGCAGTATATCAGCAACCGGCCCTTACAAGACACCATGTTCTCCCAAGGTCCAATGCATCCATATTCCCAAAGAGGCACTAACTGCTGTTACTCACACAAACCTGGCTGAGATGACATCTCCAGCCAGATTTCTGCAGCATCCTCTAACCTCCTCATTTACTGATGCATTCAATGATGTATGGATTTTTGATCAACTCATTGTTTTATATATACATACAAATATCATTGACTCAGTCCCTGCTAGGTTATATCTGGCCCTGTAGTAAGAACTGATGGGAAAAAAACCCCACAAATGCAACATAAGATAATCTCATTATTTGTTCACAGTCTAACAGATACCCAACAGATGACAAAGTAAATGCAGTAATGCTGATGGGCTGAGACTATTAAAGCAGTTCAGAGAAAAGCCTTGATTTTGAGTGGTTCAGTACGAACTGAAAATGTATTCCAGTGTACAAAACTCACACTCTTCAGTGCCGAAATATTTTTAAATGCAGCTTTCTCATTGGAAAGAAAGATATTCCAAAGCTTTCATATTTCACACTTTATTATAGTCACAGTATTTGGAGATTAATAAAAAAATGGTATAGAAATTTATTAACTACCTTGGACAAGTATCTCAATGCCTATAAGTCTCTTTTTCTCCGGGCGATACTAATAATTGCATAATTATTTTTATTTTCCCCTCTACTTACCCAGCCTCTTCCTTCCTCCTTTCCCCCTCTCCTACTCTGTTCCTTTTGTGGTGGTGGGATTGAGATCAGGTTTCACACATGCATAAAAGGTAAGCACTATACTTCTAACCTAGTCTCTCATCCCCATGGAGGCTTTTTACAAATTGTTTTGAGAACTACTTATGAAAGTGAGGAAAAAGCTCATTTCAGTGCAACACAGAGCTGAAATTGAATACATGGTCACCATTATTATTTTCAACACCTGCCGCAAGTGGAAGAAAAAAAATCTTTATACAGGTTCTGGGTTTAGCAATGAGAACAGAATGAAGCAGGGAACATACTGCCTTCCCATTATTTATAATTCAACTGAGAAGGCAGGACACAGATGTAAGGACTCAGCACAGAAGACCATGCAGCATTTGAAAAGTTGGTAAAGAAGGAAAGATAAACTGGTTGTCCAAAGAATGTCATAATCCTACACTAAAATAATAACAGCAATAATAATGAAAATGGGGAGAAGAGATTTAGAGATGGAAGGAGGGAGGTGGATTGGGAGGAGAAGGAGAAGATGAAAAGAATCAAGTATGTTGTACCTATTCCCTGAGAGGAATGCAAACTTCCTGTACTACAAACAGGTACTAATAAAATTTTCAAACTAAACAATGATGAGGACTTATATGTGAGGACAATGGTACATTTTTTTCAGCATCCCATTTACCAAAAAAAAAAAAAAAACCACAAAAAAATCCTCATAATTATTTAAAATTTATAAAATCTTAACTCTAAAATTTTTACTCGAAGATTTAAGTGCATTACCAATGTAACTCTAGATGATTATTTAATCTCTGAATGAACCCTCTGAAGATGTAAATGATGTTTTGAGAAGACAATAAAAATGTAGTTTAGCTGTTCGGAGAGGTTTTCATGGGAATGGGTGAAACTGCTCTCTTTGGATATTCTCCACATTTTTCTGGAACTGTGAGTTCACCACTTCCCCTGGCTACCATGGGGTTATGGCTTGCCTCTAGATGTCCTCCCAAAGTCTCATGTGATCATTCGTGAGGCTTTTCAGGTAGGTGACTGGATCTAGTGTGAATGATGCTGGGATTAAGGGTATGACCCCGGGATTAGTGCATGATTATTAAATTAGACCATTGATTGGTTTAGCACAGTTCCAGATGTGAATAACGGGAAGGCCCAGCCTGGGTGTGTGTGGCACCAACTAAAAGGCTGGTAGTCTGTAACGGATCAAAGGAAGGTACAGACCACTGCTGCTGCTTTGTGTCACTTGCTGCCTTCTGCTTCCCTGCTTTGCCATGAACTCTTTCTCCTCTGCAGTGTCCCTATGCTGTGGCACCCTGCCTTGGATCCAGTTGACTAGAGACTGAAACTTCTACAAACTGTGAGCCACAAGAAACACTTCCTCCTTTCACTTTGGGTATTGGGCATTTTGTCTCAGCAGTGAGAAAAGTAAGACACATGGGAAAAATGAGTGAATGTAATGTCACCATTTCCGTCCCTCTGTGGCTTTATTCATTTGTCTTGGGAAATACAATTGATCCATCTTGGAAAATCAATTTCTTTACCAGGAATTTATCTTGCAAATTAAGGTAAATTAAACAGGTATCACAGTGTTCTTACAATTTCAAATAAACTATATGCCAAGCTTTAATGTTTAGGAAAGAGATAACTATGTTTAACCAGTAAATATAATTTTACTAATATATTTTATTATATCACAATGATGAAGAAGTTGTGAATTTTAAAATTCACAATTCAAAACCAGAGTATGAGGCCTTGGTAAGAAGGCACAGCTTACATGACATATACAATCAGACAAAGATGGAGAGTAGGATTGTACTTCAGCATTTTTTTACAAGTCACAAAATGTATAATTTTCATGCTAAAATGTGATGAAAGCTTAAGAAAATGTGTGCTAGGTTGAGGTTCATCTTCTTTTCTAGAAGATTGTTTATAAGGGGAAGTAGATCATTTTTATCTGTGGGGAGCTTGAAAATAGGGGAAATGAATCATAGGAGGAAGTAGCTACTAACTTCAAAACTTGGATTTCATAAGCGATCACATGACCCCCAAACCCAGCAGGACAATGTGCAGCATTGGCTAGAGTGATTCATGTTCGCCCAGGAATCAGGAAGTATGTCAACTTCAGGAATTATACTCTAAGCTATGTCTGCACCACTCTATTCCTTTTGGAGGGCTTTCACAGGAGCAAAGAAAACATCATCAGCATTTGTTTAGTTCTAAACTTAGGGCAAAACTCATGGTAAACAATTGTTGTATCTATGGTGATTATGATAGTGATCAAAGATGAAAAATTAAAAACAAATAAAAATTATGGTTAATAGGAGACAAAGAGAGGAAAAGGAGAAAGAATTAAAAGGAAACAGAAGCCAATGAATTGGAGGCTGTGTCTTATCCTTCTTTACATTAAGATGCTTATGGGGCTGGGGATATAGCTCAGTGGAATAAGTGCCTGTCTGGCAAGCACAAGGTCCTGAGTTCAATCCCCAGTACCGGCAAAAAAAAAAAAAAAAGCATTAAGATGCTTATGATGTGGCTACCGGTCCCCCATTATAGAAATCAGGAGTGATGTCCAACTTCCTGTGGGTCATCAGCTGTTTCTCATGCTCAGAATCACCTTGTTATATATATACATTTCCCCCCTATGCCTCGCATGCTCAAAGGTGGTTGATTCTAGGGTGTGTGATGCTGGGGTTAAATCGTGTGGTGTTGAGATGAAGGGTGCATGATTACTAAATTAGCCTGTTGACTGGTTAGACATACCTAAAGAATCAGATTTTGATAGCACTGTCTAAATCTTGAAAATAATTATAAGCGAAGTTTGCATTATTCTGGAAATTTTGGTTATATAAAGAATAACAGTTTCATACAGATATGTATTAAAACTGTGTTTTTCTCTCACTGTCTAGAGGACAAATCCTGTCTGATATACAAAGGCAACTAGAGATCTAAAGGCAAGAAAGTTATGGTTTTATACATAAAAATAAACCCCTGTACAGTTCCTGTGTTAGAGGACTTTCTAGCACTTTCTTAGCAAGAACATTATTCCTAATTTTTATTTGCCTTGTTGTAGTATCTTTTTTTCCTCCATCAGCAAAATTAGGAAAGCAGCATTACCTGTCACTGAATTTGTTATAAATACTCAAAGCAATAACATAAAATGATAGGAATAATTATTAGTACACAGCAATTTGTTTTAGTGATTGTAAGTATGCATATCATTTATATTTTTAGAAGTCAAATGTGCTAAGAAAAATGAACCATTTTCATGTATCTTTTTTATATAACAAAATTCTTAGGGTGTCCTTTACCTGGGTCTTACCTTTAACACTCCTTGATAAATAAAAGAGCAGATTTACTAAATGCAAATGCTTTACAGCTGATATTTCCAACTAAAAGTTCTATACAACAATGCTTTTGAGAGAAAAAATGTTTAGAAATGTCACAAAATGAGTTTTGATGTAGGTACAAAAAAGCCACCAATTAGTAATACAAGTTTTGGATAAATTTTGCAACTTTGAGAGCTTCTTAGGATGAATGTGTATGTCTGACGTGGTGGTCATGAAAAAACTTACTTCTTGTTTGCAATCAAAGAATACACAAAAGAGAAAGAGAACGTGTTGCTTTCAGGGTAGAGGGCTTTCCAAAGCTACAATGGTGAACTGCTTTTTTAAAGAAAGTAAAGTTACTCACACTTATGCCAAGTACACAAATCACTCTGCTTGTAGCTGTTCACAGGCAGAATCAAGGTGAAAGTGTGAACTGCAAGCTTTTAGTATCTCTCATTGCGTAGGGACTAGGACATGTCAGTTCAAAACTTGAAACCCTGGATGTGTATGCAGAAATACTCATAGTATTTTTCAAGTCTTCCCCTGAATATCAGTAACCTTCTACCAGGGGAAGTGATTCTAAAAATGTTCTACTTAATATCTCCCCAAAGCCACAGGTGCGAGCTGATTCCTAGAGCCTGCCTCCAGAGACACGCAAACATTATATTACAACGGATGTCATTAGACGTACAGAAGGTAGCATAAAATGCCTAATTTATTCACAAAGTGACATTTTATTTAGTGCAAATAGGCAATTTGGGCATTTACCGGAGGCACTTTCAGTAATAAAGGGGTGTTACTAAAATAGGTTGGAACACCTGACATTGTTGTCTTTGTAACACAAGTTGCTGTTCTTTGGCTCTGGCAGAATTTAAGAGTAAAGTATAAAATGTCTAGTGTTTAGTAACCCTCTTAATGAGCACATGCTCCTCCTAGCCCAACGCTATGATACTTTCCCTAGCCACATGCTTCGAGGTCAAGTTACTGTTAGCTATTTACGCATCATGTTTCCAGAGTGATTTTTTTTTTTCCAGAGGAGTGTTTTTTCTTTTTAGCTCTGCATTAATTTACTACTGCAGTCAAAGGTTAATTACTATAGTGCATGCTAGGCTTAGTTGAACACAGGGTCACTGGTATTCTTGCTGCTCTGACAATTTATAGCTATTTATGGTATTTGGCGATATGGCTTGATAGAGAGGTCATCCTTAAACATTAATGATTGTGTATACTATATTCTCATCAGCCCTCTAAATATTAAATAACTGCTACAGGATGCTAAGAGTGGGCATTTCTCCATATTTTCATTTTCACATTTAAGCTTATTAGTAAATATACCCAAAGTATATTGCAAACCAAACTATATATTTTGACAAGTGGCTATCAATGGTACAGCTTGATAAACCATGACTGACTCTATCTTTTTGATGAAACTGTGAGAGAATAAAACTGATTTTCTCTGTCCTCTTGTTTTCTAGCACAGATCTGTTTTCCAACTTAGCCCCAACATTCAGCATAAATTTCATGTGTGGTCCTTTAATAAAGAAGTGAACATGCATCCATATTTTAAGGCCCTCAAGAGACTCTAGCTCCCAAGAGCTGCTCGAAGTGTTGTTTGAGTCCAGCTACACAAAGCTTTACTGTTTATCTTGTTTTAATGCCTTTCAGTTTTAATAAATCATTGTTGGAGTTACAACTGCCTTTGAGAATTTAAAGAAAACCTTCAATTGCGCATTTCCAAAGCAGACAAGGAGAGGTATTTGAGGTTAAAAAAAAAAAAACAAGTCCCACTCCTTTTATTACATCTTGAACCAATGCAGGCTGCAAAAGCTAGACCTGAATGATACCTAACTTAAAAATAAAGCTGAAATATAACCTCCTTTGAATATGCAAGCTATTCATATTGCCTGCTTTCATGCCGGGAGAAATAATGATTCTTAAAAAAAAACCTTGGTTTTAAAATACAAGTTTCATAATTAGGAAGCTGGAAGAGAAAGCCACCAAGTATTACATGACTGTGGCTGCTTGTTCATTTTGATAGAACTGCAAAGAATGGTTTTCGGGGCCACACGAGGCCTGTCCATAGAGCTTTGCGGATGCCCGCTGTCAGAGGCGTGGGCTACTCCCTCTATAGAACATGGCTCCTGTGTTCATGCAGGTTTTCTAAATACCATCTCGGAATGTGGAAGGCTGCCATGCAAAGAAAGCTGGAGGCTCTGCCCTCCCAGATGTATGAGCTGCTTAGTATAATAGAACCATCTGCCAAAGGTGAAGACCTACTTTCTAATGAAAAGGTAGCCTACAAATGATGGCGGTCCAGGAGCTGTGTTCAGCACGCTGCCCAAGCAGGAGCGGTCTGTCTAAGACACCCGTTCCTGTCATCTCCTTTCTCCTGAGTCAGCGGGGACCAGAGTGCACGGGGATCCTCTATACGCCTGTTATCAAAGAGAAGAGATTTGTTGCTGCTACTACCTACTGGCTCACAAGAAAAGAACTCTCCACAACAGGGACAGAGAAGGCACATTTTGAAGCCCTTTTTCCTACAGGACTTCAGATCACATCCCAGCATTGTGAATAAATTCTAAGGCACTAAAAAAAAAAAAAAAAAAAAAGCCAATGAAAGTCCATGTTAGATTAACTTAGAATCACAACCCGAAAAAGTTCCCTAGATGACAATTACCTTTGTGGATGATTAATGCGACGTTGCTTCTATAGTATTACCTAAAAAATAAAGACGACTACTGCAGATACTACAACCTTATATTACAAAGCTCTCGATGAGTTTCTTTTAATTTTCTGAAAGGAATAAATATATATATATATATTTTTTTAACCATTCCACTCCAGGTTGCTGATTGGCTGCATATGTTTCATATGCTTTTTCTGTTGTCCTATAGAACTACCAGTTTAATAAGCCAGTTGGTAGTGTGTTATTAACCACAAGTGGAATTAAGAAGTAATTCTACTATGGTTATATTGTAGCACTTGCACATTAGGGAAAAATGGCATCATTTGCGGAAAGGATGCACTCAAAACAATGAAGTTAATAGTCAAATAAATATAAAATTGGAAGCTTTTCTGGATTTCATTTGCTTTGTGAATCGTGCCTTTTTCCACTCCTTAGAAAAATCTGCTGAAGGCACATCAGAGATTTACAGCCCTAAAACCCACTCCTTTGTGATATCATTCAGAGTTACTGATAGTCTATTACACAGTAAATTTTCCTGGACACAAAATCTAATATGATTAGAGATACTTTCAAGTTTTTGTAATAATAATTACAGGAATGGTTGTGACCAATCTGAATGACATCCACTGAAGTTATGCGGGAAGAAATCTTAGTAAAGTTAGTAAAGTTTAAGGTGATCTATGCTCTTTACTCGTGGGAGAGGTCATATGCACCAGCCAACACTCCTCAACAGATTGTGACAAATGGGGATTGCAATAAAACTAAGATTCCTTAAGAACTCCTATTCAAATAAATGCTGCAAGAAATGGCAATATGTATTTGTGTGTGTGTCTGTGTGTTTGTGCGTCTCTGTGTGTGCAAACATCCATTCCCCCACTGAGCTACAAAACCATAATTCTTTGCATTAACACTGAGGTTTTAGAACCTCAGGAACATAACCATTGCTATGCCTCCACACAATGAGAGTCTCATATGAGTAAAAAAATGTTGAATAAAGATTAACCTTGCTTTAAGCAGCATTATAAATAACTGATTCTGCATTTATTTTTCAATTGTTCATAGTTGTTCTTTTATTCTGTGCTCTGCATGAGACTTCTATTTGACCCTCAATTGCTCATTATTACAAGAAATAACATAAAAGACTACCTTTCTGGATTCTAACAGTCACCAGTAAAGCCCTGAAGTTTTATAGAACTAGATACAGGTATTGATTTCTCTCCATAAAGATCATAGGGAATTCATGACTTCTTGGCCACTTCTAATTAAAATACAGCATGCTTTGTTGAGAGAAATACTCATCTCTGAATTTTCAAAAGGAAATTATCATAGCTACCCTGGAAATACAACAGAAAGTGTAGGTAAACTTTCTTCTCAGCAATCATATGCTCTTAAACCCTTTATCCTGAAGTTAGGCTGCAAAAATACTTCTCATTTCTTCCCATGGCACTACATTTAGTTTTTCTGTACATTTAAACCATGTCTACAATTGATTGAATGGTTCAAAACAATACAATGTTATTATAAAGCTTTTGCAAGGCTGTGGTGATGTTTGTTCTGCCCTTGTACATTACTTGTCAGTGTGGAAAATGTGCCCATATGAGCACTGAGATCTTAGTAGAGAGATTGTTTCCAACTACGTGACTGGCACAAAGGAAAAATTTCATACTAAATTTGAAACTATAAGGCTTCATCCTTGTTAGGGAGGCTCGCTATTTTATGGGAGCAAACCATCCCAGTACATGTTAGTGGCCCCTTAGGACTGTTCATTGCTTATGTATAGAAATGCGTCTTCTTCAAGAAGTTACTGAAATTTTCTCTCTTTTGTAATAAATGAAACATTATTCTCTGTCCGTGATCTTCTCCATTTCAGCAATTAAATGCAAGCCTTAGTCTTATTGGGTGGAGTAGTGTTTTCCAAGGGCCAGACGGCAAGATTAATTTTGGTTCCTGATTGCATTTGAAGTAGATGACATGGTAAAAATTCTCTGTGCTAGTCTTCATGGATTCCTATTGTATCCAAGAAAAAAACCCTAGAGGTGCATGTCTTTAACACCACCTTGATAATTCTAGTCTCTCCGTTTATGACAGAAAAGACCATACTTAGGCTCAGAGTTTACTTTTATTTTTGGCACTTAGCAGTATGTAATTAGAATTTAGCAGCCTTCTTTTGCTTTGCTTTGTCTATTTTTTGAGGGGAGATATATTTAAGTTTATCTTTTCATATAAGCTGGTGCTGTTTAGAAGAAAAGAATGTTTCCTTTTATAATAAATAATAAACATAAGAAAATTTCAGAATATCATTTAAAGATCAACAAGCAGGTAGTGGGCTATGAAACATGTCACCCTTCTTAGTGGACCCTAGATATAGTCAAAGTCAAGAAAGTGGTACATTAGTGCCTCTCATTTGGACAGGACACAATGTAAACAGAGTCAAGTATTTTAATGCCAAATGAGACACTGCCTTTCCTGTATTGTAATGATGATCTTGGACACAGACTGACTACTTTCTACGTGTGGGTCTGCACAAAGGCTACCTGAAGCCCTTCGACAAGGTTTTCTGGCATACAGAGTTAAAATGTTCAGCTAAACTGAGAAGACCAGGTAACATAGAATACTGATTTATAGATCTGATGGGCCTGAGTGTCCTGAAGGATTCTGTTAATTTTCAATAGGAGAGATTCTGCATTTCTAATGAATTTCCAGGAATGATTCCTGCTGCTAATCAAGAGTGGTAAGAAACACAGGAAGTTTAAGTATTGAATTATTGGTAATTCTCACTGTAAAGCTGTTGAAGGTCCATGGAAACAACATATTGGAAATGGGCCAACAAGTGTACCTGTGACTATTACCTGTACTTTGTCAGCTAGAGCTTCGTGCTATAATTCAATGGAAAAGTGGTTATGATGGAAGGGTAAGCCCATGCCTAAGGAAACAGACTGTTTAAGCAAGAGGTGGAACCTGGGTGAATGTCATGAAGATATACTTTGATATGGAAATCCTCAGACCTGAAGGCAAAAATATGCTGGAGAGCAGATGGGACAGGACAACGAAGAATGCAGAAGTGCTATCAGCATGAGAGCACCCTGGGCCGCACGGAGGAAATGTATGGTGTGTTTCCAGACACACATTGTAAAATCAGTGCAGATAAAAGGGTAGTGACAGGGATTTCAACTCTTCAGACATCTGCTGGAAGTCTCATTTGGATAACAGCAGAATGTCTAACATGTCCTTGATTTGCTTTGCTAGCAGCTTCATTTCCCCAAGGAGAGAACTTGGGAAGAACTACCATCCCGTACTTACTTTTGGCCAATCAGGAAGAATTATTTGGCAATTCAACAGTGATAAGCAGTTTAGGAGTAAGACACCATTTCAGAGTTCCTAAGTGGGTGGGAGGGAAAAGACAGTCACATGTATTATAATTTGTTCAGTTGCATTGCAAACAGTTTGGAGAGGCCTGATGTGAGATCTTTGGAAGAAAAATTGTATCAGCTCTTAAAAGCTGTCTTCAGGCTGTGCAAAACCAAAGAATCTAAATTAAGTGAAAACTGGGCGACACTTATGAATCATTCTGAATACCCAGTTCATATTGGGTGGCCAAAGATTGATCTGCATGTTCTAAGGAACTAAGTGAGGCATTTTCCATTACCAAATCTCTTCACCAAATGAACTGAACACAGGTACGGGTTGGGTAGTGGTGATCTGAGACCTAGCTGCCCTGAAGTGCTTCGTACCTCAGGGGTGCCATCATCGCTTTGACCTCCACAGTTTCTACATGACTATACATTTGCTGTGAATGTTTCTTTTGTTGAATGACTAATTCCAACTCTTCATGTACTGTCAGTTTAACCCGCACATAGCTGTTTCAGCTAGGTTAAATTCCCCAGAGGACCCCAAATTTCCATATTATTTACAAATTAGTGTGTGTGTGTGTGTGTGTGTGTGTGTATCTACCCCAAAAGAGTGTTGGATTCTGGGGCCTTATCTTTTTTGTTCCCATTATATCCCTAGTGTCTAAACAATGGTGGTGATAAAGTATTATGACTTATATCCAAAGCCTTATGTGCTCATAGGTGGGGCTTTGGGTGACTGTATCATGAGTATGTGACACTTAATTCATCCATTGATTGGGTTAGCATAGTTCTGGGTTTGGATGATGGATTTACTGAAGAGGGAAGGGCCACACTGAGTGAAGGTGGCATCAACCAATAGGCTTGTAGACCAATGGAATAAAGAAGGAAACCGTAGGCTCTGTTTCCTACCTGCCATGCCACGAGCACCTTTTCTCTGCCACTACTATACTGTACCGTTCTGCCGTGCATCTGGCCAACTGAAACCTCCACACACTGTGCATGGTAACAGACCTTTCTTTCTTTAACTCAGGAGTGTCAGTTATTTTTTCCCTACAATGAGAAGGTGACTAAGACATATACTAACAATATGTATCCATTCTATGAATCAAGGAGACTACGTGTATATTATTCTAAGCCCTTAAAATCAAGGCCTCTATCTTATTGGCATTTCCTTATCCTTGAGTCATAATAAAGCTCTTTTGTACATAGCATATTCTCACTTTTTTCTTTTTTTGGTATTGGGAATTGAACTCAGGACCTTGTGCTTGCTAGGCAGGCGCTTGTGCCACTGAGCTATCTCCCTGGCGCCATATTCTCACTTTTACTTTTTTAGTTAACTACTTGTTCCATCCCTTATCACTCTCCTTCAACTGCAGCCCTACCTGTTTCCTCAGAGACAAGTCAATGATTAATCATGAAAGTTTATTTTTGACTCCCCCTCCTTTCATCAAGCACAGAATATCATTAAGTAAACTATTGAAAAGAGAAAAGTAAAAAGACATCATCACATCCCTACAATAGCATTTTGAAAGCAGAGATGCAGCCAAACATTGAAGAGCTCACTGTGACTGACAACTCCCATTGTCAGCTGGGCTTTGTGTTTTAGAACGAAGAGATAAGGAACATGTATATAGTGAGTATGCTTTTTAATAAGACGCTAGGAGTTAAAATTGCTCTTGAGTTCCTGAACACTAAGCCTAGGTTCATTGTGTAAAGCTACACAGTAGGGCACTCTTTGTCTCCCTGGGAAATAACCGAGTAATGTCTGTAATGGAAGCATCAGTGAAGCTAGTACAGTTTCTGAGCAAACTGTGGACCAGGCTTTCATCAGGTTTAATGACACTACAGGATAGGAAATGCAAACCACAGCTACAAGAATGTAAGGTCTTGTTTTACAACATGTGATCCAAAGTACCTGCTAGAATGCCGTATGTTGTAGGGTTGACAAAAGCCCAAATTCCAGTATATAACAATTGGTAACAATGTACAAGACTAAACACTCAATAACCAGGTGAGCAAGTCACTTTCAGTAAATGAAAGTGATGAACTAATTTCTTTAAAAGGATGACTTTCAACTGAATAGTAGAGAAATTATTTTAAAAGTCGTGGAAAGAGAAAATTTTAAAAACTGGTAGAAATTTTAAAGGGAGACCATCGGTATGATTGAGATGGAAAGCTATCACTGATGGAAACAGAAACAGAAGCACTAGTCCCATGGGGGAGGTGAAACAACACAGATAATCATATGACAAAGCATTGAATGCAGTGACAGGTAAGTAGATGGCATTAACACTGCTGGCCCTGCTCTTGCCTGTGTTTTGGAAGAAAAGGGGATCAGAAAACTAGTGGGGGAGGTTCACACAGTTCACTGTGTCTTGAAGAAGCAATAAAGTTAATAAATAGGTAAAGAAAGAATTTCAATCAGAGAGGGAGAGAAAAACAATAAGATAAAAATCTGCACAGACTACAAGTAGTAGAGGTCACTGGAGCAGAAAACATAAGCAAAGAAATAAGGCAGGACAAGGGGCAAACTATGAAAGAGGTCTGATGCCATGTCAGCAACCCCAGACTTTGTCTTATGGTGACAGTGTGCCAGTGATAGGAGGATCTAAATGGGACAGCCAACATGGTCAGCTCTATTAATGGCTGGCTTGACAATCCATTGGAAGGACTCAGCATTGATAGGGTCAGGGAAGTAACACAGAGGCTGCTCCAGTAGCCCAGTGGCAAAACAATGAAGCAAAGGACCAAGTCCTTATTCATTTTTTCACATCCGGTCGTCAGCCTAGATTCTAGCACAGACTAGGTGCTTAAATCATAGATGAAGAAGTGATTTTGTTCATCTTGAAATCAAATAGTTTCCAAAAATAACAAGGAAAAACATCATCATTAGTTCTAGATACAGAGCCAGAAGCACTACATGTATAGACAGACCAGCAGGAATCCCAATCACAGTAAACACCTTGCATGGTTTCCAGAAAGAAAGCTGGATGAAAACTTGTTCTACTGATTCAGAGCTATCTTATAGTCCTGGAGATAAACTGGCCATTGACTGAGGACAGAAATGATATTTGTCATGACAGGATCTGAGCTGTGTTCAGAATTTCTGTGTGAATGGACAAGTCTCATACCAAAGGATCAGAGAAGCATCCCGTAGTCATTAAAACGCCAGGATGAGGAAGTGGGGAGGGGTGCATTTCATTGAGAAGGCAGTGATAAAACCCACTCACAGATAAATATGTGCAGCCATACACATGCCCAACACATACAGCCCACACTTCTGTCTGGAATTACACATGGTTTCTTACTGCACCTAACTGTTGACACATAGCAAATGTAAAATATTAGCAATAATAATTATACTCTGCATATGTTTAATGTCTATCAATAAGGGTATGACTCTTAAATTCCCTTAAGCTCCTTTCCATTAGAAGCAGTAAATTAAATATATATATTCAAACAAATTAAATGCTGCTAAGAGCTTTTCTAATTTGTAAACACTTGCATAAACATGAGCTTTATCAAATGCTTAATTAATCTGAAATGCCAACTTAGAAAGTGAAGTAATGAACAATGAGCATATTACCACCTTAGAATGTTATTCCATCTGGGCTTTTTATAAGAAGTTGGAGGATATGCTCCCATGTAAACCAGCTAAAGTTGTGTTAGATCTCAAAGATTAAGAACAGTTTGGAATTGATCACAGATGATTAGGTTTCTGAATATACTACATAGTGAAGACAATTGTATAGACTTTTAATAAGTTGCTTTTAAATCAGTGAAAGTGACAACCCATTCGTGCAACCTCTGTGCCTCTCTCCAACAGAAGCTTTCTTTTCCTTAATTAATATAAAAAAGAAATCAATGAAAGTGAAGTCTAGGCTTATCCATTTGAGTTTTTATTTATTGCAATACAGCCAATCACTTTGCCATAATTTTTTCAGCACTGTTAATTTGTATGAATTTAAATATGTTTTTTAAACATATAATTTTATACTAATCTTTGTTTTTAACCTATCAGAAAACATCTTATTTTAACATTCTTCTGTATTTTTTTTTGAGATATGGTTTCCTTGTATATTCCAGGCTAGACTATGTAGCCCAGGATTGACTCAAATTCACTGTAATCTTCCTACCTCAGATTCCTGACTGCTGGGATTGGTTTGCAGAAAGTGTTGATGTAAATATTGGAGATGATTCATGAAAGATGAGAGTGTCTTTTAATAAATTCACCCATCAATTCTTTGTATTATGCACATATCAAAAAATACCTAAATGAACGATTATACAAATGAGTAACTACCAATATGAGGATTACTTGGAAGGGGTAAAACCAGCATCTTCTCCTATATAGTTTGCACTTGTTAAAAGCAAGTCAGAGATAATATCGTAGGCAGCTGAGTTAGGTAGAAATATTATGGGCAGTCACACAGGGCCAGGCCCACAGGAGCCAGTATGAGCCAGTATGGAAGACAAGATAATTTCTTGCAAACGCAGAGGCACTACTTGGGCCAGATCTCAAGACAAAAGATTAAACAAACACACCCACATGTCTCCCTAGGGATGGACAATGAGGGATTGACATTCTAAGAGTCCCTGATCTGATCCCTCACAGGAAAATACCCTGTTCTGTATTCCCGTCCACTTGCTGCATGACTCGCTCCCCTATTTGATCCCAATTTAATCAATTTTACCTGAACAATTCTTATTGGCTGATCACAGTTTTGTCCCACCTCATGTCCACCTTGTTAATACCCATTTTTCCCATACTTGGACCCACCTCACCCCGTGGTTTTGCTCTATAAAAGTCCCTAGAAAAGACAGGGTCTTGGGCAACCCACTCGGGCCCCCTGTGCTCGCTCTCTCTCTCTCTCTCTCTCTCTCTCTCTCTCTCTCTCTCTCTCTCTGTTGCTCTCTGACAGATTTTTTTCCCTCAATCGATATAATATTCTGCTCTTAACCTCTATTGTTCCTAAAATTCATTCTTTGATTCTAGAGAACATGAACTCATCCCTGACACCTTTCAGGTTGGGAGTTTTTCTTCCCTATATCCATAGGAGGAACAAAAATACAATAAAATTTATATGAGAATCGTCAGTTGTATTACTGAGGTCAAGACAAAGTCTCTAAAAAACAGTAACCTAAGGACTGTGCCTGTGGAAAGCTAGAGACCAATGGAGAATATATTATGAAGCCATCTGTTTAAGAGAATGTGAAACTGAGTCCCAGAGAGAGGAATGCATTAGTCAGAGATACAGTGATGGATGACAGAGGAGGTCAGGAAACATCTATACCCCCATTGCTAAGTCACTGATTATTCTTTCTATAGGATGCTGTGAACTACAGTGTGCTACCATTCCTGAAAACTTCCTCCTAACCCAAGACACAGATAACCATCCTTCTAGGGCAGTCTTTTGGCATTTACGCTCCTTCCTAATAGTAGTTCGGCATGGACCACTCTTCTCAGCCTACTGATGAGAATGTTATGTAGCAGAGATTCAGAAGCACAGTGAAATCGAGGTAGATTACATCTATCGCTGCCCCTTTATCTCACGGCCTGCCACTCTATTATAGAAGGAAATTAAGTTGGCCTGGCATGATTCGCTTTTCACAAAACCTTGTTTGCTACTCAGAACTCTTTTCCTTTTTAGGAGTTTGCAGTACAGTTCTTAAAAAATGATTTCTTTTCCGTATCTCTTTGGTTGTTACCACTAAGCTGACCAAACTGTAATTAGTTGGATGCTTGCTTTTCCAAAAACCTACTTTTGTAAAGCAAGGGCAAAATGTGTGCTTTTCTTTTTAAAGCCTTCTTATGATTTTTAAAAGTTGTAAAAATCAATAAGAAGGTGTCCTGGAAAACCCCAGTTTGGGGGTGTTTAGAAGACATGCCATCAGATGGTGTTGATTTTAATATGCAAAAATTTCTGAAGTATCTCAATGTGTTTTGTTTTTCCATCTTTGGGCTTCTTTCTGATCCTACCTTACACTACCTTTATGTGCATCCCTCTGGGATTTTCTGATCTAGATAAACTTTCCTTTGAAGAAAATCGGAGGAAACAAAGAACCCCTGAGGTTGTTTGGTACTGGGGACTGAACTCACAGCCTTCTCACCAGGCTTCACCTGGAGCCCTATTTCCATTTACTTTTTAAAATTTTGAGACAGGGTCCTGCTAAGTTGCCAAGGCTGGACTTGAATTTATGACTTTCCTGCTTCAGCCTACCACGGTGCTGTGAGGACAGGCATGCAGACTGCACCCAGGTAATTGGAGTCCCACACCCCATTTGTCTGTCATCAGACCTCTCTTCTCTAGCAGTCTTGTAATATTCTTCTTATTTCTGCTTTGCCTTATACAGCTGAGAAACTCCTTGCATTATCTCTTGTAAGTTACTTTTACTCTCTTGTGCATGAAGCTTCTGATCTCTCCTTGCTGAGGAACAGAATGCACCCTTCCTCCCAGTGTAACTATTTGGTGAAGAGTCCAATATACTGTCCCATAGGGGTGCAGCAAAACCTCATTTATTCATTCACATTCACCTGCTTATCCATATTCCTGAGAATTTACTGGAATATGCTGGGTAGTGTTTTAGGGGAGGATGTCACTGTGGAATGTTTAAGGTCGCTGCTCTCTGTTTATTTTCTAGTGGGAGATAGAGCCAAATGCACATAACAAAGATAATTTCATGTGGATAGAATTTCTATGAAACCACTAAGACAGTGTAGTACAGTATATTAGGAGGACAACAGCGGTGTGGTGTGTGTGACCAAAACGTCCAATTTAAGGACCATCGGTGAGACTAGGATAATAAAACCCTGTTCATTCTCTCACCCCTCTGGCTGTGACCTTCCTGGGCTTTCTTTACCTCTGTGCACCACACCTCCTGTGAGGGTCCCACATCCCAGGCACCTCTGATACCCGCTGTTTGACTTTGGATTCCCTCCCCATCCATGTCCTGTTGGTCAGCCTTGGGGGACATGGGTGGTTTCAGAGGCAGTCTGGGTTTGTGAGGTGCTCCCTGCAGCCTCTACTCCAGAGTGCTCTCTGTTGGAGCACCCCAGGTGGTGGCAGCTGTCCAAATCCAAGCATATCCCTGCTCATGTCTGTAGATGGAAAAAGAAAACAGGTTGCTGACTTCTGTGCTGGAGGTTGGGAGCAGGGTGGGGGTTCAAGTACATCGCTGGAATTAATGCCACACGTTTAGACCCAGAGCCCTCTGAAAGCCACATGTGACCAGTTTGGCTTCCCACCACAGACTAGAGGTTATGCCCATGTCTTTCCAGGACTGAGCTCAAATTTTTCAGGGGATTCTAGGTCTAACCTGCTCCCTCTCACAACTGTCTCCTACAGCTATCTCCACCCAGTCACCATGAGAAGGTGACCCCAGAAACCCTGAAGAATGGCTGTGTGTGATAGTTGTTCTGTAGTTCAATCTTAAACAATTAACCCTTGGCCAAATGGCTCCTGATTAAACTCTCACAAACAAGGCAGGTGCTACACGGGATTTCTTCTCTGATTCTATCCTGCTGTGTAGAAGTCATTTTCATAATAAAACTCCATATGGTTTTTGCAGTTTGAAATGGCCATGGGCTTTTCTTGAGGTTCGGGCTGCTGGTTAAGTCTTGTATTTCTTCCTAGATCTGCCTTACCTTGTGTCAACAGAGACAAGTTCCCTTCCTTGGGAGCCACAGTGACTGTTCCAGACTTCTTTGTTTTTTTCTCAGCTTCATGCCATTTCCACCAGCCTTCCTATAGGTTCTCGTTTTCTGTCAGCTCCCTCTCAGAGACACCTATTTTTTCTCTTTACCAAGTCGTTGTTTTCCGGGAGGTTCAATTCCAGGTCCTAGAGAGATTGTGTTTGCCTGCTTGGCTCTACTTCAGCTTTTTCATGGTTTTGTTTGTTTTTATGGTGAAAAGCACCACTTAACATGAAATCTACCCTCTTAACAAAATTTTAACTGTACATTACAGTATTATTAACTGCACACAACATTATGCCATGCATCTCCAGAACTTACTCATCTTGCACGACTAAAACTTTAAACCTGTTAAGTAGCTACACACCATTTCCTTCAGGCTACAGATTCTGACAACCATCATTCTAATCCCTGCTTCTGTGAAGGTGATTATTTTAGAGCTCTCCTATGAGCTTAATGATGCAATACTGATCCTTCTGTGACCGGCTTCTTTCACTGAGTCTAATGTCCACAACATTCATCCATGTTGTCACATAAATATTTGCTTCCTGAAGGCTGAGTAATATATTCCATTGTGTGCATATGTCACAGTGTTTTTTTATCTACTCATCATTGGACAGCAGTTTAGATTGTTTCCTCATCTTGGCTATTATGAATTATGTGGCAGTGAATATAAGAGTGTAAGTACTTTGTCAAGATCCTGACTTGGGTGGGGGATATACACAGAAGCAAGATTTCTGGATTATATGATATTTCTGTTTATAAATTTGGAGAAAAAGATGAAATTACTGTTTTGCACAGTAACTGTACCATTTTGCATTCTTACTAATGACATAGAAGCATTCGTATTTTTCTCAACCTCACCAAAAATTTCATTGTTGTTTGGTTTTAGTAATTTCTATCCTAAGAAGTTTGATATGATATCATGTGGTGTAAATAATTCTAATTCTCCTGACATTTAGAACTAAACTATGCCATTCTCTCATTAGATAAAAAATGGTCACTAAATAGGAACCTTAAACCTCTGTCACCACGATAAAATGGAAAAAAGCAAGGGCATTCATATTTTTCTCTGAGCACAGACAAAAACAGTCAGTCTGGCATCTTCAAAATGCCAAACATGTCTGCTCTTGCCCCAAATGACTGACAGCTCCTTTTTATCAAATACTCATTTGTCCTCTTCGTAGCCCTCCCTTCCCATGGGATGAGAGTCACTTAGTCAGAGTTATGCCCATCTTTGACAGCGTCACCTCTAGAGCAGATCAATAGTTGAGACTATCCGAAAGTGACCCACTGAACACCAAAATCCCAGCGTGTGTTTTTTCCTAACCCTTTTACTGGGCTACACTGTGGTTCCCAGGGGCATATTCTCCCTTTTTGCAACAAGCAGCACAGACAGCTTGTCGGGCTCCAGGCATAGCTTGGTGTTTGTGGTGGTCCTCAGGTGCTTTGCTTTGCCGTCCCTTCTAGCATCACTCCCTCTCACTGTCACAACCCAGAGTATCCCACATTATTTCCAAATGGCTTGTTTTTTTTCTTTGGCAGTACTGGGGATCGAACTCAGGACCCTGCGCTTGCTAGGCAGGCGCTTATTCCACTAAGCTATATCCCCAGCCCCCAAATGGCTAATGGGTAGAGGGAGCAGTATAGTAACAGTGGGCCCAAGGTCTTAACATGGTGGTCCACCATACTCATACTTAGTAATAAACAGCCAGTCACTGAGCATTCTGAGGTGAAGGATCCTCTGGCTCTTTTGAAATTTTGTGTGACTTTCTTCCCCTGTTATCTTTTGTTCTTATTTTTTCCAAGTTCATGGTGAAATTACTCTTTTAGCCATGTCTGTTGTCAATCTTTTGTACAACATTTTAAGAGAAATTTTGTTACAGCTGCCAGTAAATACCACACATAAAAGAAAAAAGCCAAATTTTAGTTTTTTTTTTTTTTTTTTCACAAAACCTATCTTGTATGGATTTCAAGCCCTCTAGGCACCCTACCATTCTATAGTTTTTTTTTATATATAATCACTAGAGAACCTCAAAACCAAGAAGGTTTCCAGAGACTGCTGTGAGAAGTTAGTCTTATGTTTATTAATTTTTTTTTGGTACACATGCCCGTAAGCCTTGGGGCAATGAGTTCATTTAAACAAACAGAAATGATACATAAATAACTGCATCGCCCCTAATTCTTCTCTACAATTAGTCCCATGGAATAGCAGGGCAGTTTTGTGATTCCATCTGCATGCTGTTAGAAAACTGGAATTTTATTTACTATCAAGGGTACTTAAGATATTTTGCTACAATGATGTGGAATAAATCATATTTATTCACTTGGACAGTGGTTCTAATCAACTTTAGTCTCCCTTGCATTCTATCATTTCTTACAGCATTAAGACTATTTTGTTGTAAGCCAAGTACATTCACTTTGGCTATTTTAAGGAAAAAAAGAAATACAGAAAAATGAACACACAGGAAAGAGCAGGGGAAAGAAAAAGGCAAATAACCTAAGGAACAAATAAACAAACTCAGTAGCTTTAGGGAATCTTTATAACAGGTAGTCTATAACAGTCTCTTTTAGCTCCGACCATTGAAAACAATGTGTTCAAATCTTCCTGTGTTGTTTTGCTCAGATAAAAATAACTGTAGCTTCAAACACAGTTGGCCCTGCCTAGGTGCTACAGCTCTTAGACTAGTAAGGATTGGGGCAGTTGGTCTAAAGTCCATACAGTCCTGTATTCAGCCTAAAAGACTTAATTACTGCAGTCAGCAGAGAAATGGTTCTCCAAGGGTACTCTATCCCCTTCCCCTTGGAATCTGTGCATCTATCTGGGCCATGGGGAGTGAAGCCTGCAAGTAACTGACAGTAGAGTAGGGAGATTGTTCTGTGTTATCCCGATGGGCCCAGAGTGATTAGAAGGGTCCATAACAATGAGAGAGTGGTCAAAGCGCAGTGTCAGAGGCAGACGTTACTACCAAAGAGAGAGACCTTTAACCCTGCTGACTTTGAGACTGGACTCAGAGGACCAGGAACCAAGCAGTAAGGTGGCATCTGATACTGAGAAAAACAAAGAAACAACTTCTCCCCTAGAGCTTCTGGGATGAATGTGTTCCTGCCAAGACACCCACTACAGTTCACAGAGACTCATTTTGGATTTCTGAGCTTCTGAACTGAGAGATAATAAAGTTCTATGATCTAAACCAATGAATTTGCAGTAATTTGTTAAAACAGCAATAAGAAACCGATATAATTACTTATAAATGAAAAGATCATTGAAAATGATCACTAACAATTCTATCACTATGAAACACATCAATTTAAAGAAAAAGTAAGAAAAGCAACTTGCTGTCTCATTCAAGGTTTATACAGTTAGTAGAAGCTCGGTGTAAAAACATCAAAACAAACCAAAACAGAGAAGACTAATATATATATATATATATATATATATATATTCCATATATATATTATATATACACACACATATATGTATATATATATATATATAATGTGTATAATGCATATTTGCCAATTAAGCAACAAAATTCAAACTTCAAATATGAAATAGCTATGTACACATCTATAATAGTACACATTCCACAAACACAAAAGAATTATAAAATCTTCTAATTCTGTTATACACATCTTAGTCTCAAAGTATTTTCTACTCAAAAGCAATCAAAAAAACTTTACCTCTGCATACAATTTTTTTTTTTTTTTTTGCAGTACTGGGAATTGAACTCAGAACCTTGTGCTTGCCAGGCAGGCACTTATTCCACTGAGCTATATCCTCAACACTGCACAGAATTAATGAAAATATCAATCACAGTAAGGAAAATCACTCATTGCCTCAAAGAAAATGACCTAACAAAGAGCAATAGATGGAATATGTCATCAAATTTCTCAATTTCTTCATTTTCTTCAGAATTACATGAGTCAAAGCTTCCTTTTGCTCAGAGAGTTGCTGTGGTTGGAACTTTTTTGTTTTTCTGTGGGATTAGAAACACTCTGAATTCTACACACAATGTTTTACAAGAATAGGTGCTAAAACATAGAGGTGATCTAACAAACTCTGCCTGAGATAGTTTTATGTGTCAAATTGACTGGGTCATCTCATATCCTGATGTTTGGTCCAACCTTGCTCTGTGTGTTTATCTGAAAATGTTTGGGGATTAGTTTCATACATAAGTTGATAGATGATCATCACCAATTGCCTTTCGTTATGTGGGTTGGCATCATCCAGTCACGTGAAGGTCAGACCAGAAGAAAAACCTGACCCTCCCTAAAATATAGAGGAATTCCCCCAACTCGGCTGCCTTTTGGCTGGGACAGTGTTTTGTTTTGTTTTTCCTTGCCTGAATCTCAGCACTCCTACAGTTTGATGACTGGTTACAGGTCTTAAGACTTGTTAGCTTCTGTAATCATGTTAGTCCATTCCTTATAATAAGAGGTCTGCTTAGACATCCCCCATCTATCCATCCATCCATCCATTGATTCTGCTTCTGCAGAGAACTCTCACTAATATACCACATAAGAAAAAAGTACATTTTACAGTCACTAAAAATTCTATTACTATGAGGCACATCAACTTAAAGAAAAAAATTTAAAAAGTCCCT
Organism: Dinomys branickii; assembly: GCA_004027595.1. Classification (NCBI taxonomy): domain Eukaryota; kingdom Metazoa; phylum Chordata; class Mammalia; order Rodentia; family Dinomyidae; genus Dinomys; species Dinomys branickii. The sequence continues at coordinate 57,565 of PVLD010010241.1, forward strand.
ATTATCATTTCATTCAAGGTTTCTACCATTAATGGAGGCTCATGGTGAAAACATCAAAATGAATCAAAACAGAGAAGAAAATATGTGTGTGTGTGTGTGTGTGTGTGTATAGTGTCTATATATTATATTTTATATACAGTGTGTATTTGTGTATATATTATGTATATATAATTATATTGCTTTTGGCATGTACTTTCTATTGTGAATGCATAGGAATACATGTACATGTGCATGGGCTTACAGGTTTTTATAGCCTGCCTTCATCATTCATGGTACGCTTTCACTGTACATCACTTCCATAAACATACTTCTGCATCTTTTCTACCAATACACACCAACTTCACACTGCTCAGCATTTAAGGTTTTTCTAATTCTTGATGCAATGCTCAGTATTAGCAGACATGTCCTATTATGTATTGGAGTAAGTTGTTGGGGGTGGAATGACTGTATGAAATATTGTTGACCTAAAATGTTAGATTGCACTCCACTTCTGCAGCCATCAGCTTGTGATCCTCAAGTGACAAGTAAATTTTGAGACAAGCTGTTAACTTTTGGTAATGACTTTTCTGAAGGCAAAAGAAACTATTAGACACAAATGGAAATGGTATTCAGGATAACTGCTGGTTATTTTGGAAAAACATCAGGAGAACATTAAGTACATAAAGAAGAATCTGAACACTGGGTCACCTAATGTTTCAGGTTGCAGTTGTCACATTTGACTGGTGGTCACACTGCCTCCTGTCTACTTTTGGGGAAACAGTCTGGGTGCATCTGGCTTCCCTGTCAGCCAATTCTGAATCAGTCTCCTTGGCTTATGCCGCTTCTCTCTCCATTCCCTTCCTATGATCATCCAGAGTGGCTTACAACAAAATGTTTTCCCGTTTCAGAGAAATGGGGAATTTAAAATTAAAATCTTTTGTGGCCTGTCATTAATTTTTAAGTTTTTAAAATACCTCAGTGAAATATGTCTTTAGAATGTGTTTAGTGGATTAGGAATATATATGTGTGTGTGTGTATGCAAAAATGATGCCCATTCTTTGGAGAAGAATGAGTATGTTTTAATTCTAAAAGGGAAATCCAAAGACATTTAATCTATATTCTCTATTCTTCACATGAATAAATTTGCCAATCTCTAACAAGTGCCAAATGCAAATTTATTATAATTTTAAATTGGTTCTATAATGGGCTCAGTGACAAAACATATGATTTAATATTCTTCATTATGGTATTGTTTATGTTCTATTGGAAAGTTCCTTTATTACTATTTAACCACATTAAATTTCCCTGAGGAATCTGATTATCCATTAAGGCTTTAAATAGATGTGTCACCCTGGACAGACTGAGGAACTGAGTTTAATCTCTGACAGAGACCAGACGATATTTGGGGAAAAAGGAAGAGAAAAAAATTATTATTCTGTGTAATTTGATTCACAAAGCACCTTGGGATGGAAGATAAAGAGTGGGTGGTAGAGTTATCCTTTGCCTTAATCAAATATCATGTAATACCTTGAAGCAAAAGTTTAAACTATTCTTAAGATTTCTCTTTATCAACTTATGCACTGAGACTTTTTTCTTCGTCTTCATCATCAACAATAAAAGTCTTCAATGAAAGAGGGCCTCTCTTTAAGCTTTATTTAATTTTGTTCCCCATTATGAAAGAAGTAAAGCTGCAGATATAAAACACAGCAAAGTCACAAAGATTTATGTTGAAACATTATAGAGACACTGTAAAAGTTCATTTCCAAAGTCAAAGTGGAAATTTATTTAGATTTCAATGTATTTTATTTGGCACAGCGTAAAAAAATAAGAGCAAAGGAAATTTCCTCTTTTAAGTCATTCTTTTCTGGAACTAAATATTCTATAGTTTTTTTTCCTAGTACAGTGTAGTCCCTTGACCTTATCCCTTTTATTTTATTATTTTTCAACATTCAAGCAGCATTTGTATCAGTCCTGAAGCTACGTCACAAATCTAAGCCCTGGGGGATTCTGCCAATAAATCATTACCGATTTCCTATTCATGTTCCAGTTATCCATGAGGAACAAATAGTGCTTATACAAACATCACAACGTTGTTCAGACATTCGTTCAACATGTGTTTACCAGGTACCTGCAAGGTGTGGAGCCTTCGGGAGACAATAAATGTACAATATTTCTCTTCGAAGAGAAAGAGCAGACACCTTAGAAAGGCTGCTCTTCTCTAAAGCCTTATTTCTCAGCTTTTCTCCCACTTTCCCTGGCTGAAACCATTGTCCCTTCCGGATCTTCCAATCCCCTGTCCAAGACCCAAATGTCCTTTTGCCATCAGCTCTGGCTATTTCTATTTAGCTTGCATGGACTATTCTGATTAGCCACCCCTGCCATAGTTAACTTCTAGGCAGATAACCGCTCATTATCTTTTCTCTAGGAGACTTTTCTTTCATTCTTAAGTATAGATGAGATTCTTTTGTGAGATGCTCTTTCCTGGTAAATTGTAATCATGTAAACATTAAAAAGATTATTTCACTGATGTGTGTCTATTTCTCTCTCTACTCATAATCTGCATGAAAAGAAAAGGATCATGATTTCTGCAACTACTTTCACTATAGAATGTATTGTGTTGCCCAGAAAATGAAAGCATAAATACTACTTGTGGATAGTGGATGAATTAAAAATGCAGGGGATCGGCATGTTATGTACAATATGACTAGAAGCCACAGCTTGTAACAACATGTGAATGAATAAATGAATGAATACAAAAGCAAAACAAACATCCACCTAGGTGAGATATGGATAGCGAGTAACACAATGAAACATATTCTCATACAGTTTCCGCCAATTATGTTAGAGTGCTATAGGACAACTGTAAGGAAAAGACACGAGAGTAGAATCTTAGAAGATATGGAGGATTTTGAGAAGTGACGAAAGAGTCATTCAGGGCTCTTTCTCATGTGTTATAAAACCACCCAGCATTTGGAAGAAAGCTTCAAAGTTAAGATGCAGAAAGCCAGATAATTACTTAAGGATGGGTAACAGAGAAGACAGATGAGCATTAGATGCTCGGACCAGGCTGGTGAGTGATACCACTGGGGAGGAAGGAAGGAATTAACTTGAGACATTACATTGGGATCCCCAGGGGCAGCAAGCACGCATGTGCACATACGCATACAGTAGACTTAGAGGAAAAATGAAATAATGAAAATGACCCCAAGATTTCACTGTTATTTGTCACTAAATTTATTAGACTATATGCAATGTTTATAAATTCTCATGTTGTAGATGCTCGTTATAAGAACTGTACACAATTACTTATAAGGACCATTTTCCTTTAGACTCACAACAGTATGAAGAGGTCCTTATCTTTCCCCAGAAGTTGAGGCTAATGCCAAAATTTTGCCAGTAAGTGCCTCAGTCAGGCTGTCTGTCTCAAAGCTCATACATGCCTCAGTAAACCATCCTTTACCTCTTTAGAAGTTAGTTGATTGTGTGATATAATATTAATTACATATTAATCTAATGCCATTTCCATACCAGAAAAGAAATAATAAAGAGGCATGCTTCAGTAGGATTTGTCTTAGACAAAGTTTTCACTAAGGTTAACATAGCTTTAGACTTTAAGTAATTCCCCCAACTATTTCTCTAACCAAGTGATGCCTTAGGATCTCTCCGACTGCTCAGCCAAGAACCTCACTCTTTAAATACTTGCCCTTGTATTTCTACCAAACATACCCTGTGAATGTCCTATTGCCAGTGTGGTTCTAAACAAAAAGCAAGTGTCTACATAGGGGCTGGGCAGGAGATCAGTGCCAGCAGGCTCGGTCAGCCTTCTAGGACCCTGGCCTCCACCCTCAACACCTTGAAAACTAAAACCGAAAACTAAAAGAGCCAAGCACCATCTTTTTTTGGACTATGTTTCAGGGTAACAACTCATAATATTAATGCTTGCTAATCAACTTCTCAAAATCTGCATTTTCACATTCAGGAATTTCATCTAAGTTTTCAGAATGTGTAGTTACTGAAACTCCTATATTTAAAATGTTTGAAAATATTGCTTATTTCTTTAACAGAAAGGCCATTCCCATTAGCTAAAAAATAATAATGATAATAGTAAAGCATGGGGAAAACATTTCCAGTTGTCTTTGCAGTACATTTAAAAATCCACTGTTCTGATCCAAGAGAATGATTAACAGATTAGTTTTAGACACTGGTAAATAGGGATGAACAGATGGGTGGATAAAAGAAAATCTTAGGCTCCCATAAAAATTGAACCAGAGAGACAAAAGCACTTATTCCTTCCCAACCAAAAGATAAAGTTATATCTGGCTTGAATGACTCCAAGGCATTGCTTTAATCAAGAATTCATTGGACACAAGTTATTTACTAGGTCTTAAGCATGAGTTGGCCCTCAATAGCTCCTTGAATTTGGATGATTAAAGGAGGAAATAGAGATTGATGACTGCTCCTCAGACACAGTTGGCTTAATCACAGTGTGGTTGTGTTTCCATGTGCCACCTGGACTTGAATGTCCCACACTGAGCACCAATGAAAAATGGCCTTTTCCTTTTACTTAGGATTCTCTCCTGATCCTTAATGCCTTCCATAATTAAGGAGTAACTACCAAGGCGTGGGGCATTTCTAGGGGATTAATGGCCAGCCGGGAAAGTTGATGGCCCGAAGCTGAGTGGGGACTCATTAACCTCAGCTGGTCATTAATTCCTCAGGAGCTGCCTAGGGTGGGGACTGGAGGGGGGGCAGCTCATTTGGTTGTATTTCTAGGAAAAGGGAAAAGTAAACTTTTAAATATACAGAGGCACAGTGTATTTTCCTCTGCAATAGAGTGCTGCCGCCAGCGTCTCACTGGTATCACGTCCTCAAGCTTCCTGTCTCTTTTGCCTGGTGTCGGAGAGAACAGAGATAAATGAGATGGGCTCTGGGATGCCAGCTGAGGTGAAGATTGTGGAATATGCTAAATGATGGAGTTAAAAGGGTTACATTTTAGGCCAACCAAGCCTCACCCTTTCTGAATCACAGCCCTTACACAGGCGAATAAGCCAACCCTCTTCGGCTCGCCTCAACTCCCGCTCTTCTGTTTATTCTGATGTGTTTTAAAAATGTCACGTGTTTCTGAGTGTGGTGGAAATGGGCCATCTTTACATGGCCTGTAGAAGCATGCTGGACATTGGAACAATCAGTCTGAGAACTGGACACTTGCTATGTGAATTTCAAACCTGCTTGCCCTGTAATACAGAACTCCACTCCCCTATATGTTTCATAGATAAAGCATTATCTATATGGACAAGGCTGTAATGGGCACTGCTACCTTGTTAGTAGTAACAGAAAACTCCAGTCTGCCTAAATATTCATCAGTATGAGGCTGACTAGATTGTTGTATGTTCTTAGTTTAGAAAACCAGGAAGCAGTTAAAAGAATAAAGTAAAAAAAAAAGTATATATATATATATATATATATATATATATACACACACACATAAGTTCCTTACATCACTTATAAGAGGAAAAATTATGAGATGACTATGTATATCCTATCATATAATTTAGGTGAAAATAACTAAATGATACTAGTTTCTATGGATACATACATGCATGTAAGATAATAGAAAATGGTATGAATAAAATAAAACATACAAGAGACATACACATGCTAAACACACACTCATGAATATGTATATACTCCAAAGTTAAAAACCAATGATTGGGCCTGGGGTGTTATGGTTTATGATAAATAACCTGTGCTAGAGAGGAGAATGTAAATGTCACATATTTGATGTTAATGATAATTAACCAAGTACTAGATGAGAATAGGAACACTGAACAAAAAACATAAAGTTAAGGAGAAAGTTGATGTCCCCACAATTGCATTTTTCCAAAGATAATCATTGCTGCTTTTTTTTTTTTAAACAGGATCTCACTGTATAGTTCAGGCTGGCATTGAGCTGGGGAGTCTAGAGGATTGGCTGAGTGAGTCAGCAGGAAGCCAGGGTGCTTGCTTTGTACACATCCTGAGCCTGTGAAAGAGGAGAGCATGGAGACTGTGTGAGAGCTGCACACCCCCTGGGCGGGGGTAGGCTGTTTACAAGGTAAGGGAGGTAAAAAGAGGCTGCTTGGCATCCATTCCTCCCATTCTTGCTGGTTGTTTTTGCTGTGCTTTGCTGCCATGAACATTTGCCCTCTGCCATGTGCCACACTGCCTCAGAATTTGGTATCAGAGGAGTGGGGCTGTTGCTGTTACTATACCTGACCATGTGGTTCAAGGGCCTTTGGAAATGGCTTGTGGGAAGAGTTTGGAAAGGTTCAGAGATGTCGCCTGAAAGAGATATGCTGGGATGTCTTCTGATGTTCTGTTTGGGAGATTCTGGTCAGAGTTCAGAAGACCAGAAGGCCAATAGAAATCCTGCCGGTAAAGACCTGGTTTGGAAAGTTTCTGTTGGAAAGAACTGCATTGGTTGTTGGACTCCAGATAATATATGTTATGGGTTGGCAGAAAATTTGTCTGCATTTTGCTCATGTCCAGAGACTCTCCCTAAGACTGAGATGAAGGGCAGCAGTAGACTGATTAATCTAGCAAAATAAATTTCAAGAGAGTCGAATGTTGGGGAAGTGGCATGGCTATTGTTGGGGGCTCTTAGCCAGATTTATATTGAGAATCAAGAGCAAAAAGCCCAGCAGGATGATTTAAAATGTTGCAAATTTGGCCAGAAAGGAAGTGCCAGTAAAGCTCTGGGCAGCAAAGGTAATGCTGAGATCTCTATTGCTGAGAAGGAACAAGAGAATGAAAAATATGGTCTTAAGGGCATCACAAAAAGCAAGTCTCCAACCTTTGCAGTCTCAAAACTGCAAAGGTGAAAGACCTTGCCTTGAGAAGGAAGCCAAAGAGTGCCATGTTCCAGAATGGCGGCAGCGGCCACACCAGGTTCCAGAATGGAGGTGGCATAGAGAATTTGTTCCTCAGCATTGGATTCAGTGTGCCCAGCAATCCAGGCACTTGACCCCTATGGGCAAAAGAGAGGAAAGTTTGGCTGCTTGAGGTGGCAGCAGACCTTGGCATCATCCACGTGACCCTGGCTTTAGATGCATTGGAGAATGCAAGAGTTCTGAGGTTAAAGAGGCTTCCACCCAGATTTCAGAAGGCCTGGGAGGCCAGGCTGTGTGCCCCTGAGAGGGCAATATGTGTGGCTGTGAATGTGAAGCAAAAGGTGAACTGGAGACCTCAGAAGTTTAGAAAAGACAGGACCGTGGATCATCTGAGGAAAGCTGCAAGGAGGGAGCAACTTGAGCCTAAGAGAGAAGCTGTGGAGGCTATAACCACCAGAAGTGGCATGGGGTGAACTCTTGCAAGCCCTTTGGAGCTCACAATGTACCACACATTGCCTCAGATGCTGGATGTGGAAATACAGGACGTAATGTTAGCCTTGCTGCGTTTTGGAATTGCTTTGGTCTCAATGTTCTCTATATTCCCCTGTTTGTACTTTTGGGAATGGTAATGTTTATTTTGTCCCATTGAATGTTGGAAGTGTTTAACTTTTCATTTGTCAGGGGTCTTGTAACTAAAGAGTTTGCTTTAGATCTGGGAGGAGACTTTGGCCTTGGACTTTTCAGCAATGCTGAAACTGTTAACGACTTTGGCAACTCTTGCAGATGGACTAAATGCTTTTTGCATAAAGGGATGTACATGAGTCTTTATTTAAAGAAATGTGTCTGGTTGCCAAGTTGACAAGGGGTGGATTGTTATGGTTTATACATTGTGTCAACTTGGGGAGTCTAGAGTTTTGGTTGAGTGACTCAGCAGGAAGCCAGGGTGCTTACTTTGGTACATCCTGAGCCTGTGGAAGATGAGTGCATGGAGACTCTGTGAGAGCTACACACCCCCTGGGTGGGGGTAGGCTGTTTACAAGGTAAGGGAGGTAGAAAGAGGCTGCTTGCCTGCCGTTCCTCCCTTTTCCTTTGATTGTTTTGCTGTGCTCTGCTGCCATGAATGTTTGCCCTCTGCCATGTGCCACTCTGCCTCAAAACCAGCCAAGTGTAAACTGAAACCTCCACAAACTGTAAGCTAAATAAACCTTTCCTTCCTTCATTTTGGGTGTTGGGTATTTTGTCTCAGCAATGAGAGAAAAGTAACCAAGACACGGGGAAATAGCTCAGGGGTACAGTACCTGCCTGGTGAGTGGGAGGTCCTGAGTTCGATTTCCAGAACTAAAAAAAAAACAACAAAAAACAATGATTGCCAGGTGTGGTGGCTCATGCCTGTAATCCCAGCACTTTGGTGGCTGAGGCAGGAGGATCACTGAAGTTCGAGGCCAGCCTAGGCTACAAAGTGAGCTCAATGCCAGCCTGAACTATATGGCGAGACCCTGTCTCAAAAAAAAAAAAAAAAAAAAGCAGCAATGATTATCTTTGGAAAAATGCGATGTGGGGACATCAACTTTATCCCTAACTTTACGTTTTTTGTTCAGTGTTCCTATTCTCATCTAGTACTTGGTTAATTATCATTAATATAAAATATGTGACATTTACATTCTCCTCTCTGGCACAGGTTATTTATCATTAATATCAAATATATGACTTATTTACCTTCTCTTCTCTGGTACAATCTACCTAATACTCACAACTAAAAGGAAGAGAGGTTTAGTTCTGCTCGCAGGCACAGTCCGTGGTCAGCTGACTCTACAGCAGACTGTCAAGCAAAGCGTCACAGAGGAGGGAAAGCTGCTCACAGTAGCTAGGAAGAAAGAGTAAAGGAAGGAGCTGGAGAGGGAAACACCCCCCTTCATGTCACAACCCAAGTAACCTGCCTCTTCTGACCAAGCCCCTCCTCCTAATATCACATCATGATTCAATTATCCTTTAAAAGCCCACTTATGAGACATCAGGCTTTGGGGGAACATTCAGATATAAACCATAACAAGAAGAAAGTAAAACGGTTAAGTGTAAGATGGAAACAGGAAGTCAGGTTTTGTAGGATTCTTAATAGTTTGAAGCATCTTATGGTAGAGAGGTGTGAAGAATCCACATTTTTGAACTGGGTTTTCAGAACAAACTTACAGAATAGAAGACACTGCTTTTCATAATAGGCTACAGTCCTTGCACATATTATTTTTGGCAATCAAAAGAAAGCAAAGTCTTTGATGGAAATACTGCCTGCAAATGATAGTACAAAGTCACCAAAGCATGTTTATTAGGAATTAATTTTCTGATAGGAATTCATGTTTCTTGGAATTTGTGGTAAGGGAGAGGAGAGCAGAGCAAAGTGTTCCAAACAAATTGGTGATAACCTCACATATTTAATTCTTGGTGTGCAGATGAATTTTAACAGTTCATACTTACACCCTTGCAAAATGTATTAGAGTTAGTCTGATACATGTATCACAACTCCAAAGTTCAGAGTGAAAGTCTTGTGTGTCATCGCAGATCTGTCATTGAAGTGTGGACAAATTACATAAGTTCTCTGAGCCTCAACTTTCTCATGTGTAAAACTAGAAAACTAATGATAATTCTTCATCAATAGATTACATATGATAGTTCATGCAAAAGAGTGGGCTTACGGCAAGTATTGAATTTATCCACTATTATTATTTTATTGCCAATATTATCACAACTGGTGCCAAAATGTGAGCTGTGTTTTTTTCATACTACTCTTTAGTCCAATAAATACGTATTTGTGCTGTGGATGGTGATGCTAGAGGTGAAGTGGGAGAGTGTTATTTGTTAGTCGTTACTCTTCCCATATTGACGTCAAATCATTTTCACGCTAAAATAATGGAGAAGTCCACAGGTGGACATGAGCTCCACAGCACAGAAAATATAACTTGATGTACTTTTCTGCTTAGTTTAGCTGATAGTTGAAAATTCACAGTATTATGACATGGTACAATATTCTCAAATCCCTGTATTTCAAGCATAGATCACATAAGCAACCATTGTAATACATGGCCCTTAATAGTGCTGCTCTAAGTGTATTTTCAAGTTCTAGTAAAACACTATTCAAAGTAAGGGAAATACGTGCTGCAATTTTCCATAATACATTGGCCATTTTTTTTTCAGTAAGGCTATTAGATGTAAGTTTACCTTTGCAAGTTGGGGCAATAGCTGATGGCCTAAGATGCTTCCATCTGCTGCTGATCCTCCACTACCATATCTACACTGTCTTCACTGGCTCAGGTCCTCCTGCTAGCTAAAACTCAGGTTCTAATGGATCACCTTTAAAATAGGTCTAATAATTTTTTAAAGTCTAATAATTGAAACAAAAGTGCTAAGGAAATAGTAGGTAAATGAGAGGCACTATAATATACTCTGCCCTTCCCTAGATAGCAGGTTTCTTTGGTACCTCTGGAACCACAGCTTCATGAGTAGGCTCAGCAAGCTATCCATAAATGCAGGTCAACTGAGTGACTGAAAACAAGAATGAAAGGAAAAAGTATAAAGCCTAACAAGAATAGGAGACTTGGCTGGTTGGTGGCTGGTGTTTTCCCTCTAAGCAGTCCACTTTAGTGTGCGTGTGTGGTGTGTGTCGGTCTGTCTGTCTGTGCATGTGGAAGATGAGAAGTTTTAAGGGACACAGGGGGCTAGGACAGACTATAGCTTCTCTCTACCTTAGAAAGCATCCAACTTTGACCATATACTTTGAACATTGGTTCTTACAAAGCACAGTCTCAGGGCCAGGATCATCTGCACTAACTTGTACTTATTAGAAATGTGAATTCTGGGGTGCTACCCTAGACCCACTGCAGCAGAAACTGCTAAGATAGGGTTCTGCTGTCTTCTTTATTTTTAGTACATTCTAGCATGTATGCCAAATTTTGATGGCCACTGTCACACTGGCAATTATACATAATCGAAGAGGTGATTCCCAAAGTTAGGAGGAGAATCCACCTTAGTTTTATGGAGCTTGGGGGCCTTGGAGACTAAGTGCCAGTAGTTGCCAAAATGACACAAGTGTCTTAAAAAGCAAGTGATATTCTTTCCTAAAACTGTATATATGTAATATCTGCAAGTAAAAATGGCAATATTGCCATTTTTGGCACCTTTACTTTTTAAAATAAATGTCAAGCTGTCTCTCCAACAGACAGGAAAATCAGCACATTGAGTCTGCATAAGTCAGCTTTCCATCACTATGACAAAATGAGAAAATCAACTTATAAGGAGGAAAAGTTTGTTTTATCCTATGGTTTCAGGATTTTCAGTTCACAGGTGCTTGGCCCTGTTTCTGTGGAGTTACCCACTGAAGGAGTCTGCTCATCTCCTTGTGGCTGGAGGAAAAATAGAGAGCAAGGCTGCGGGGTCCCTTTCTCCACAGTCGCACAGGCTGCCAATCAAGCCTTTAAGATACACGCCTTTGAGGGACATGACACAGAACATAGGTCTTAACTCATGTTTTCTGAATTAGCAAACCTATGCAACAGATCAAAGCAGCTACAATTATAAATTCCTCCCAATGAACAAGACCACTGGTTGAAATAATTCATAATGAAGACCCAACAAGACTCACTCTTTAGATTTTCTTAGGTATAACCCTGTTGGAATTTCCTCTTCCACCGTCCTCAGAGCACAGACGGTGTGAAAACATAGGGAGGGCTTGTCCAGACAGAGAGCCACTGCAAGAACCCTTATCAGCCTATTTAAAACATTACTTCAGAGGAGTTCCCGCAACAATTATTACAGCTCATTTGCCTGCAAATGCGCTCTCTGTTGTTAATCAGTCAGTCATTAACCTCAGCAGTATCAGTGTGTTGTCACCCTGCATTTCAAAGAGGTGAAGCAATAGGGGCAGCCAGTAAGAGTTGCTTCATGTGAAAGAGCCCATTACACTATTTATTCTTCCAATGGAACACCTCCAAATAAGGACTTCTATCCCAGGCACTCAGCATTGTCTTTTGAGGCTTTCTTAGGGTCTTTTATTTAGGCCCAGGCCCACAGTTTGCTCTGATTGCCAAAGAAAGGCTCTCACAGACCAAATAACACACCGGAAAAAATTGCAGGATTAGGACAGAGATGAAAGTCAGGCAAAGGTCTACAGTTAAGGGGTGGGAGAGAGCAATTCCTCTTGCCTTCCTCTCTATCAGAAAACTGGAGTCTCAGAGATGGGAACGAGGAGGGGCCAAAGGGAAGCCATTAATTACCCAGAGAACAAACTCAACTGTCCTCGGAGGGCAGCTTTTCTCCCCGAAGCGGTCATTTACAAATCCTCGTGGGTGCCAGGCCTGTAGTTTGTCCTCGAGGCAGTCTTCTCTCAAGCCTGTGCATCCTTCACAGCCATTTGGGCTTAGGATACCTGACGCCCATACAACCTGTTGAAGCGGGCCAAGGTTCTGAAGACACAGCACAAGAATTACAGGATGCTCCTCAGAAAGTTATAAGCGTGGTAAAATGACGTGCAAAATTTTGTGTGATTTTTCTTAGGGAAGGGTCCACAGCTTTCATAGAATTCCTGATCAAAGAATCACTATAAAAATATCCCAAATTCTACTTTAATAAGCATGTATCAATTCTAATTACTCTGACTTTTTATATATTGTGCACTGAATCTCATGAAATCACTTTTTATAGGCCAGCCTTAGCCAGGTGCTAGAAATTTGAGTGAGTTCGATCTACCAAACACTTAATATGAACCTACAAAAAAAGAGTAATTTTATGTTTAATGAGTTTAATATAAATGAAGATATTGCAATATAATTTATAGAAATAGTATATTTAATATAATGAGTAAGATGTAAATGTATGACTGTATGACTGTCTAATATATAGTTAGTAGGAGTATATATATATATATATATATATATATAGCATCATGTCTCCAGGGATCCATAAGGCAATAAAAATACTTAAACAGTGTTATGTATCTGGTACTGATGTCTGGATTTTTTTTTTCTAGAATTTGATTTGTAAGGGTATTAGCATACCTTACACATAAAGCCATCAAAGTAATGAATGTTAAATAATGAACAATTCTCCTCCTCCTCAGATTGTGGCAAGATTAGCTTTTAAACATGTAGTGACCCATTTCTGTATAGATCCCCCTGTTAAAAAATGATAACCCCACAGAGTGATCTGCAAATACCCAGGGAACACACAGATCTGCTTAATAAGAAGTCGCCCTCCATGAGGGCGGGCAGCCTCCACTCTTCCGGCTCTCCTTCACACACTCCCTTCTTCTGTCACGGCAATTTGCATACATAAAGCTATTGGTTTAGTTAATTAGGCTTTAACGCTGGTATTTAAATAAGGATGCAACTTTTTTCTCTGAGAAAGTACCACAAATAAATTATTGCTGGTGTTATAGATTGCTTCGCTGCTGGTTCGCTGGAAAGCGTCAAAGTATGAATCTGATGTGAAGAGTCTTAAAGAATACTCATATAAGACACAATTTTGAAAAGGGGAACCTGAACACTGAATTTTACAAAAATGGATAAGTACAGTGAGCCAGAAACCTTTATTAGATGGCAACTGAAGGGATTGAAATGCTTCCCCTTTGGGATAAAAATGATAGAACTAAAAATATGCCATTGCTTTTTGGTTCTTGAACTTTCAGATACTCACTGTTTCCAAACCTGTGGTACAGGGGACATGATACATAATCATGGATGCTCAGAGACCAAAAGGAAGAAAATGGCCTCAGTCAAGCTTGGTGGAAGATACTGTGTTCAATTTAAGGGGTTAAACTACGTGACCTCACCTAGTTTGCATCCAGCTGAGAAGTGAGCAGTGGAACATGAGAATAGAATGTTTTCCATTAAGATTTAAAGAAAAAAAAATTCATTCCTGATAGATCTAATTGATCAAAGACTTGAAAGGAAGCCCCCAAAATGTGAAACCACTAGAAGAAAAAAAAAAAGGAAGTACTTTCAGAATCTGCAGGAGGCAAAGATTATTCTAGACGAGTCTCCAAAGCACAAAGCACGGGGTAGAAAACGCAGAGAAATGGGTTTGCAGGAAAATCCCTGGGTCCTAAACCCAGACACCGGACACAGGAAGCCTTGCTCCCAGCCTGCTACTGGGAAGGGCCTAAGGGAGGACAGTGAGGAACTGGGCGGGGCCGGTTTACTTGGCACTTCTGCTTCTTTCCCATGTGAATGGAGCAAACTTCCTTTCGAAGGCCTAATGCCGTTTTTAGCCCACTCTTGTAGAGCTAATGTAGAACCTTACATTGACGATACGTGTCCGAGAGTAAAACATTTGTGGTATTCTATTAGTTTCTATTAGTTTTTAAAACAGAGCATAATTCAGAATTCGGTGCAAAAGAATAAACTTTGACTGCTAATTCTTCTCTTTGTAGGAAGCTAATTCTACAAAGAT
>PVLD010010242.1:0-71889 GCA_004027595.1 Dinomys branickii
TCTCCATCGGGGTAGTCCTAGGTGCATCAGTCTTGGCGGGAGCTCTGGCAGCCCCCAGCATTGCAAACTGGGTTGCTTCTAACCTCCCACCAGTCAGCCAACCACCAGATCACCCAAATCAGGTGGCCAACACTTTTTCTTTGATATATTCCCAGCTAGATCAGCTTGCAGGATTCATCCTCCAAGACAGACGGGCACTGGATCTGCTCACCGCCGAAAAAGGAGGAACATGTCTCCTCCTGGGGAAAATGCTGCGTCTATGCTAACCAGTCTGGCCTTGTCCAAGAAAAAATTCCAGCAACTTAAAAACCGAGCCCAACACCTCCACAGTGAATCCTTTCCCACATCAACTATCTGGGCCAGCCTCCTTCCTTGGTTGCTCCCACTGTTGCGACCCCTCGCCGCCATTTGTGCTCGCCTCCTTGCAGCACCCTGCGTTTTTTCTCTCATTCGCAACATGGTCCAAAGATTAACAACTCAAAATTTTAACCTTATGCTTCTTTCAGATTTCCAATTTCAGCCGGTCCCGACTGACGACCCAGAAACAGACTACAACGCCCCTCCTCAGCGAGGAGTAGCCGCTGACATGTCGCCCCCTGGTCTCCATCAGCTGCTGCTGACTGACTACCCAGATGAAATAACTACACCCCTCCTCAGCAGGAAGTAGCTACTGACAAGACCCGCCGTCCCTATTCCTATTAGATCAAGTCTGGGATGATAAGTCACAAGGCAGCCAGCCTCCCCCCCCGTGGGAAAACTTTAACTCTCAATATTTCATTCCTTCCCTTACCTGTTCCACTTCAGTTCCCCTCTGCCACAAAAGCTCTCCCCGCCCTCATTCGCTCTGGCAGTTCACCTGCTCAGTCGTTCTGACATGGGTAACTCCTGCCGTTCAGGCTTCTGGCCTGGAAGGCCCTCCCTGCCACTCGGGGTTCGGCTTGTTCTGGCCCAGGGACATCTCCTCACCTCACCCCACCCCCACCAGAAAGAAGAGCTTAAAGGCCCACGCTTTCCTCAGCTCGGGGCTACCTTGGTCCGCTAGGTAGTCTGCTACTCTGTCCCTCCCCCAGTAAAGACTTCTCTCGTGTCAGAAGGTCTGGTCTGGTTCCCTGTGCGTCTTGGTTTCTATCAAACACCAATGTGAAACGATGCTAACTATATGATTTCAACTATATGACATGTTAGATAAGGCAAAGCTGTGGTGCAGTAAAAACACCAGTGGTGGGAGAATAAATAGGAAGAGCAAAGGGATTTCTAGGCCCATGAAAGTATCCTTCGTGATACTGAAATGGTGGATGTATGTTGTTACACATTTTCCAAAGCCTGTAGAATGTCCCACACCAAGAAAGAACCCCAGGGTACACTATGGGCGCTGAGTGATAGTTTGTCAACTTAGGCTTATTGTTTGGAGCAAATGTACCATCCTAGTATGAGATGTTGGTAGCAGGAAGATTGTGCATGTATGGTGGGGTAGAGGGTATGTGAGAATTCTCTGAGTTCCTTGTACTTTCTGTTCCATTTTGCTATGAACCTAAAAATCTAAGAAATAAAGACATTTTAAAAATTAAAACACTGCAGGAAAATAACAGCCAAAGTAAAAGGGTAGGATAAAGGTAATCTTGTTAAAAAATTACTCATACCCAGAAACCAGAGAAAACTTATGAGATTTGATGTGTACACTTCCCTTACTATCCTTTTTTGGAAAAAATTAATTGATAATATATTCATTTAAAAATAAAATTTTAAATAATAATTTAAATTAAAAGTTTAATTCATGATATATTATGCATATCTATGCAAAGTGATACTGTGCAGTGCATACTAAACATTGTACACTTCTCACTTCCTATATCGTGTCCATCTTTTTCTTTGCTGACTAGCCGTCTCTTTCAGAAAATGTTCCTCCTGGAAGTTAACAAAAACACATTTTTGCCGGGCGTGGTGGTGCATGCCTGTAATCCCATTGCTTGGGATTGTTGTGAGTTTAAGGCCAGCCTGGGCTACAAAGTAAGCTCAAGGCCAGCCTGAACTGCATAGTGAGACACTGTCTGAGAAAAAAAAAAGCACATTTTTGTGTACATTTGAAGAGGTTCACAAACTCCCTAGAGCCCATCTGTAAACTTCTACCCATTTTAATAGCTGAATCGTATTCCTTTATATGAAAAAAATACTGGGCACTATTATAAACACTAAATATACAACCTCCCCATATTGCACTTACACTAGGACGGGGAGAAACTGATAGAAAAACATAACAGAAGCCCAGGAACAGGGCTGGGAAAGGCAAGGGTAATGGTAAGGTGCCATGCTGTTAGAGTGATCAAGAAGGGCCTCTCTGATGAGGTGACAGCAGGGATCTGAAAGAAGTGAAGGAGCAAGCATTTTGGATATTAGGGGAAAATATTCCATAAATATTCCGCTGTTGTGAGATGCGTGCCTCTGTTGTACTGATTTTGCTGTTAAACAGTGTTTCCATTTGCATTACAGTAGCCCCCTGAAATCTGCAAGGGTTATGTTTTGAAACCACCCACGAATTGTGAAAAACCCCAAATTTCAGATATGCTAAAAAAAAATGCATATTTTTGTAGGTTAAATCCTAAATATGCTATGTTTCCCAGTTGTGTAATTTAATTTAATAAAATACTATATTAAAAAGGCCTTAGAAAGTGCAGAGTGTTTGGCGGCATTGTAGAGATCTTAGGGCTTTAAGAAGAGCAAAACTGAGAACACTGGAGGTAAATACACGCTGCATTAATGCTGATGTGCCTGCCTGAGATGGGTGACTGGCCAGCAGTCAATTGTTAGAAAGGAGAGCTAAATAACGCTCGCAGATTGGCTACTTGAAAACCTCCCTCCCAAAAAACAATTGCCAAGAGTATTTGCGGTTTCATTGAAATTGCAGGTTTCTGTAAACAATCATTAGATTCTGAGGAAAAATTGACAAACAACTGAACCGGGATTTTGCGGAGGTATACTGTATTATACACTAATCTGCTTATTTCCTTAAGATAACCTTCTGGAAGTAGAATAATTATGTCAAAGTGTTTGTATGTTTTTAGGGTTTTTAATAGTCCCTCTCCCCACAGTGGAAATATCAATATACTAGCCATTTTTCAAATACATTGCTATAACAAATTATTTAATCTTCACAGTAACCCTACGAGATACAGATGGATGTTAACATCATCCCTGCCATTACCATTTGATAGATAAGGGGATGGAAGCACAGATATTTGTTTTTTGTTTTTTGGGTTTGTTTGTTTTTGGTCTTTGAGACAGGGTCTCACTATGCAGTTCAGGCTGGCCTTGAGCTCACTTTGTAGCTCAGGCTGGTCTCGAACTTGCAAAAATCCTCCTGCGTGCTGGGATTACAGATATCTGTTTTTTGACTGTTCTGTTATCTGATTTTTTAATTAATGGTTTTTCATGGATGTGATTCCACATCAGCAAATTCAGACCTATCTCAGCCATTTTTTGTTAACCTCATCCATTTTTAAAAGCTAGGCTATATTGCATTGTATAGAAGCAGTATAGTTCATTTAACCACTGTCATCTTGATGTGCATTTCAGCTAGTTCCAGTTTGTCGCTTGATGGACATTTTAGCTAGTTCCAGTTGACATTCTTATGTGTGTGTCATTTAGAGGTATAAAGTGAATTTTAGAGCTGACAATTTTTATGGCCATTATTTTCTAGTGATTTATATAATTTGTCCTGTTCTGTGTATTTTACCTGGAGTTCTGCTTTGCCTGAACATTGATGCTGTCTATCCTCTTTCTTTTAGTTGCCATTTGCTTGGTATATTTTTGTCTCTTACAAACTGAAATAACTGGGATTTTTATAACCTAATCTTAGAGTCTCTTTAAAACTTGGTTAAAGGAGAATTTAGGCCATTCACATTTAATGTGATCATTGATATATTTGGTCTGATTCTTGAATTTATTTATGCATTCTGTTTAATCCACACACTTATTATTATTTAGAAGTTCTAAATGATTTGTTTCTTTTTTTTCTTGCCTTTTTGTAAGTTCCTTTTTTTACATTTTTATTTTTTTTATTAGTACGAGTTTGCCAGCCGGGCGTGGTGGCACACACCTCTAATTCTAGCACTTGGGAGGCTGAGGCAGGAGGATCATTACAAGTTCGAGGCCACCCTGGGCTACAAAGTGAGCTCAAGGCCAGGCTGAACTGCATAGCGAGACCCTGTCTCAAAAAGACCAAAAAAAAAAAAAATCAAGTACAAGTTTGCTGTACATAATATTTGCATTCCTTGTATCAAGTTGGTACATGCACAAAAAACTTCTAATTCCCTTTTTCATTGCCTTTCCTTCATCTCCATTGCCCTCCCTCCATTTCTTGACCCTCTTCCCTTTTGAGAAAGATTGATCTCTCTACATTCTATGGTTTATCTTTTATTTTGCTTTTTATTTATAATTTAGGTTTTGTCATGTAAGAGAAACTATATGTTATTGAAACTTCTGTGTCTAATTTATTTCACTGAACATTATGATCTCCAGTGCATCCATTTTCCCACAAATGACTCAAATTTGTCTTTATGGCAGAGTAGTACTCCATTATAGGTAAATACCACATTTTAAAAATCCATTTATCTGTTGAATATAGGCTGCATCCAAGATTTAGCTGTTATGAATTGTGTTGCTATAAACAAGGGTATGCAGGTGTCTCTGTAATATTATATTTTTAACTCTTTTGTGAAGATACCTAAAAGAAGAATAGCTGAGTCAAATGCAATTTCTACATTTAGTGTTGTGGAGAGTCTCCAGACTGATTTCCAGAGTGGTTATACTAGTTTATATTCCCACCAGTAATGTAAAAGAGTTCTTTTTCCCCCCGCAATCTTCCCAACATTTGTTATTATTAATTTATTGATGATGACTATTCTTTCTAGGGTAAAATGGAATCTCAGTGTTGCTTGCATTTTTCTAATGGCCAGTGATGTTGAGCATTTTTTCGTGTATGTATTGGGCATTTTTACTTCTTCTGAGAAACACCTCGTTTCACTTCCTTATTTTTTGATTGGGAGTCTTTTATTTTGGGAGTCTAATTTTTTTGAGTATATTCTGGATATTAGTCCTCTGTCTAAGGAATAACTGGAAAACTTTTCACCCATTCTGTAGGTTTTGTTTGTTTGTTTTGGTGGGGGATACTGGGAATCAAACTCAGGACCTCACGCTTGCCAGGCAGGTGCTACACCACGGAGCTGAATCCTCGACCCTGCAGGATTTCTTTTCACTCTGTTGTTTGTTTCTTTTGCTGAACCTTTTTCATTTGATATCATCCCTTTCACTGATTCTTGGAACTGTTTCCTGTGAGTTCTGTTCAGAAAGTCCTTGCCCATTCCTGTGCCTTTAACAGTTTTAGTTCTTTGATCTATTTGATTTTGGTTTAGTTCATGGTGAGAGATATGGATCTAGATTCAATCTCCTTCATGTACAGAACTGGTTTGCCTAGAACCGCTTGGGGTTGCTTCTGTATCTTGTATTCTATTTCTACCTCTTTTTGCATTTTTTGTTTTATTGATACATTTTAGATATACATAATGATAATATTCATTATAGGCAGTTTGTACCTGTACATGATATGTCTTGCTTCTTTCTTTCCCATTCCCTCCCCTCCCTGCAGCCCTTCTTCCCCTCCTTATTTATAAAAGTATGATTTCCATTTTTTCTTTCCATTTGTACTTTCCTTGTCCCTTCTCTCCTTTCCCCCTTCCTCCTCCCTTGTTCCCCTTCTCATTTGGACATTTTCTTCCCATTTCCCAATATCATACATTTTGGTCATACTTTTAGTTTCTCACACCAGAGAAACAGTGGGGTATTTAAACATGTATGTCCAATTTATTTCACTTAAAAGTATAGTCTCAAGGTACATCCATTCACCTAGAGATATCTTAAGCTTATCCTTCTTTATGGCAGAGTAGTACTGTATTATTTAAAAAAAAAAAACTTTTTCTTTATCCATCATTGGTTAACAAGAATTTGGGTCATATCCAAGATTTATCTATTACAAACTGTGTCACTATAAACATAGGGGTGCATGTATCACTGTGGTATGATGCTTTTAAATCTTTTGGGAAGATACCAAGAAGGGGAACAGGTAGGTCAAATGGAATCTCTAGTTTTAGTTTTTTGAGGAATCTCTACACTGATTTCCACAGGAGTTGCAACAGTCTACACTGCCACCAACAGTGTAGAAGAGTTCCTTTTCTCCCACAGCCCTGCCAGCATTTGTTATGATTGATTTCTTGATAACAGCCATTCTTTCCATAGTGAGATGGAATCTCAGCATTGTTTTAATTTGCATATCTTGAATGACCAGTGATGTTGAACATTTTTTCAGGTATTGCTGTTTCTTTTTTCTTTTTCTTTTTTGTCTTTGAGACAAGGTCTCACTATGTAGTTCAGGCTGGCCTTGAGCTCACTTTGCCCAGGCTGGTCTCGAACTCTCAAAGATCCTCTTGCCTCAGCCTCCTGAGTGCTGGGATTACAGGTGTGCGCCACTACTCCTGGCTTGCCATTTCTACTTCTTTATCTGAGAAGTGTCTATTCATTTCAGATGCCCATTTTTAGATTGGGTCTTTAAATTTGGGGGGTCTGATTTTTTTGAGTTCTTCATATATCCTGGATATTAAACCTTTATCTGAGGAACAGCTTGCAAAACATTTTTCCCATACTGTGGATTGTCTCTTCATTCTGTTGGCAGTTTCTTTTGCTGTGCAAAAGCTTTGTATAATAAGATGAGATCCCAGTTGTTGAGTCTTCATGATTGTTTCTGTGTGATCAGGTTTTTTTTTTAATACCAGGGATTGAATTCAGGACCTTGTACTTGTCAGGCAGGTGCTTATTCCACTGAGCTATATCCCCAGCCCTGAGTGATCAGGGTTTTGTTCATAAAGTCTTTGCCTACACCTGTGTATTCAAGAGTTCTACTTATTCTCTCTTCCAGCAGATTATTTCTGTTTTAATATTTAGATCTTTAATACATTTCAATTTTAGTTTAGTGCATGGTGAAAAATATGAGTCTAGTTTTAATCTTTGGCATATGGAAAGCCAGCTTCTGCAGCATTATTTATTAAAGAAGCTGTATTTCTTTCAGTGAAGACATTGGGCTCCTTTGTCAAAGGTAAGGTGGTTAAGTGTGTCTGGAGTTGTTTCTGCATCTTCCAATCTGTTCCATGGAACCTCAGGTCTGGTTTTTGTTGTTGTTGTTTGTTTGGGGTTTTTTGCCAGTACCGTACTGTCCGTTTATTTTATCACAGTAGCTTTGTAGGGAAATTTCTAGTCAGGGTCTGTGGTGTCCCCGCCTTGCCTTTGTTGCCCAGAATTGCAAAATTGCTTTTGCTATTGGGTCTCTTCTGTTTCCAAATGAATTTTAGGATTATTTTCTCTATTTCTGTGAGAGATGCTATCGGCATTTTGATCAAGGTTGTGTTAAATCTGTATAACAATATTAGAAGTATGGCCATTTTCATTATGTTGGTTTTTCCTACCCAAGAACAATGGATATCTTTCCATTTTCTGATATCCTTCGATCTCTTTTTTTCAGAGTGCTGTAGTTTTCCATGTAAAAGTCTTTTACTTCCTTCATCAGATTGAGTCCTAAGTATTTCATTTTTTTGATGCTATGTGAAAGATGTTGTTTCCCTAATTCTGCTCTTAGTGAGTTGGTGATTGATGTACAGGAATGCTACTGAGTTTTAAATACTGACTTTGTGTCCAGCTATGCTACTAAATCTGATTATTAAACGTAGAATCTTTTGGTGGAGTTTCTGGGGTCTTCTATGTAGAGTATCACGTTATACACAAATAATGGTAACTTCACTTCTTCTGTTCCTATCCTCATTCTATTTCTTTCTTTTGTCTAATTGCTCTGGCTAATGTTCCCAGAACTGTATTGAGTAAAAACAGTGACAGTTAACATCCGTGTCTTGTTCCCGATTTTAAAGTAAAAGCTTTTAGTTTTTGACCATTTAGAGTGATGCTGGCTGTTGGTTTTTCATAAATGGCTTTTATCAGATTGATATAAAGACTATCTATTTCAATTTTATGTATTTTTTATCATGAATGGGTGTTTTGTCAGTTGCTTTTTCTGCATCTATTGAAATGATGATATGATTTTTGTCCTTGGCTCTGTTAATATGATGTATTACATTTATTGATTTGTGTATGTTGAATCATCCCTGCATCCTGAGTTGAATCCTACTTGGTCATGATATATAATCTTTTTGCTGATTTGGTGCATCCTGTTTGCCAGTATCTTACTGAGAATTTTTACATCTACCTCTTAGTTTTTTATTTTATTTAGTTACTTCTAAGATTATGTTTTTGAGTTATATTTTTCTATTAGTGATAAGCATTAATTGGTATTTACAACTTTAGCCTTGACACATACATAAATACATACACACACAGACATCTCATGACTTATATGCTGAAATCATTCATAATCATTTTTTTCATTGTACTTCTGTTTGCTGAGAGATTGAACTAGTCTTAACTTTTATGGGATTCCTTGCTTTCCATATTTTTTAGATCTCATATCTGTCTTTTTCTTAAATTTATTTTTCATTTGCAAATACATCTTAGTCTTAGTAGGTTTGAAATAATCGTTTTCTACTCACTGCATTTTTGAATACTAGTGTGGGTAAGTAAAGATCTCTGTTCAAAGTTATTTCCCTGGATGATATTCTAGCCATTGTGTCTTCATTTTACAACTTCTAGCCCGGTGTAATGGCTCACACTTCTAACCCCAGCACTTGGGAGCTGAGGCAGAAGAGGCACAGTGAGTGTGAGGCCAGCCTGAGATCTGTGTCAAAAAAATTCCAATCTGATTCATTCATTTACTCATTATCTCTTATTTTTATTTTATTTTTGTTTGTATAATCTGTTCTTCTTTTCTGTCCTTTCTGGAAATATTTAGAATTTTCTGGGTTCTTTTTTTTCTTTTTTCTGGTATTTTTTTTGTTGGTGGTGGTGGTTTTTGTTTTTGTTTTTTTCTTTTTGAGACAGGGTCTTCCTATGCAGTTCAGGCTGGCCTTGAGCTCACTTTGTAGCCCAGGGTGACCTCAAACTTGTGATGATCCTCCCGCTTCAGCCTCCCGAATGCTGGGATTACAGCTTTTTTCTGTTTTTCCTTGGAATTTTGAGATTTCTCCAGGATGTGAATAAATGTGCATTTTTTTATAATTATGTTTGCCAGTCATTGAGTGTGTTCACCTCTGAATTCTTCAGTTCGAAGAAGTTTATCCTTGACGTTCCATGAGATTTTGTTGGTGAATACAGTAAATGCTTGCAGCTGGAAAAACAGCTCAGTGGTAGAGTATGTGCTTGGCCCTGCCTTCCATCCCAAACAGATGGAAGAAGAAATGTCTTATTTACCGATTTCATTATTCATTTCTACTTATTATAATCCATGCTTTTTCTTTTTGTGAGATAGGGTCTTGCTATGTAGCCGAGGCTGGCCTTGAACTCATGGTGATCCTCCTGCCTCAACCTCCCAAGTGCTGGGATTACTGGCATGCCATGTGTTCCTTTTTTGTCAGGTTTTTTTTTCTAACTTTGAATACAGTTGAAATACTTTCTTTGTATTTTTGTTGTTGTTGTTCTTGCTTTATTTTGTTCTGTTTTGTTTTTGTGTCTTCCTTTTTGCCCTTAGGGGAGTTACCAGTTTAGAATGAAGATTCTTGACTCAGCCTTTCCTCAAGACCCTGGAGAGATTGTGGAATTATCTTTTCTCCTTTGATGTGGCAGAGAAACCATGTCACTCTTACTATCTTTCCAAGCCATAATCTGTTTGTTTGTTTGTTTGTTTGTTTATGTTTTGTATATTTATATTTTCCTGCTCCTTGAAATTAGGAAACTTCATCCTTGAAGTTAAGATATATGAATATGTTAGTTATCTTTATTTTTTACACATACATGATGCAGAGGGAGTGCTTTCAGTCAAATTCTTTTCAGAGTAAGCACATTTTTGTTATTTGTGTTACCAGTCTGCTGGGGGTTCTTTTGCTCACTTCAGATAGAAATCACAAACATGCCAACTTTAACTCCATAGTGTTAGCAGTTCTGAGCTTTGAAGGCCAGCAGCTCTCAGCTGTTAATATTAGTGGCCCTTCGTACCAGTCTTCTGGCAACTAGAGCCGCTGGCCACTGGTAACTCACTGGAAGTCTTCCAGCAACTGGAGCTAGTAGCTCCTGGCAACTCTCTGTCACTCTCCTTTGTCTGTTGGCTGCTTGCCACTGCCAGTGTTTCCAGCCCTCTTTCAGAGCCATCTCTTAGTGTAACCAGCTCAGTTATTTCTACTCAAGCTAGAAGTCATGAACAGGTAAAATAAAATCATCTGGAAAAGGTTTTAGGAGGATTGATCCTAAGCACAATGAGGAAGAGCACATTGAGCTGATTAGGGTGAACGGAAGTGACTTACACAGACAAAAAAAGACAAGCTTCACACATGCACATAGTGTCCTGCAGGCTAACTGCAGACTTTTAGTCATTGGCAAGTGAGGGGTTCTTTGAGGACTGGAGGGGGTGTATCTGAAGCAGTTGCAGTGGGGCAGAGTCACCTGAGAGGCTGCAAGGCAGAGTCACCTGGAATGGACCTGCAACTAAAGCTTTCTACAGCCAAAGCAAAAATCTCAGCCAGGTGTGCTGGTGCATACCTGTATCCCACCACTCAAGAGGCTGGGGTAGTGCTGAGAGTTTGAGGCCAGCCTGGGCTACCTAGTGAGTTCAACCCCAGCCTGAATTACATAATGAGGCCCTGTATTGATAAAACAAAAACAAACAACCAGTCAAAATTGCAAAAGTTCAGGCAGCTACCAAGCAATGGGGCATCCGTGACTCTGAAAAAAATGGAAGAAAGAATGGAAGGAAGGAGGAAAGGCAAGAGGAAGGGAAGGAAGAAAGAAGGAAAGAAACACCTTTTAGCATTGGGCCCTTCTCATTTCTTTTTCTGTTTATTCTTTCCTGGATGAGATATGTATATATATTTTTTCCATTGCTGAGAGTATATATATTTATATATTGAAAATATAGATAATAAAAATGTATAATATATTTTTTCATTTTTTTATTAAACCTTCATGATTTAATGTTTTTTCTCATAATTTTACTTTTTAAGTCCCCTTCCTCTGCATCCCTTCATCTGAAATCTTCCAGTTGATCTTTTAATTGACTAACATGGTTTTTCATATTCTCTAGTCTGGTATTATGTTGCTTGCATCTCCACTGAGATTTCTTAATTTGACTGTCATATTTTTCATATTTGGAAACATTTTCTGATTTTCAGAGCTTCCTCCTTTCCACACAGGAAATAAATTCTGTGCCTGTGCAGAATGTGGTAAGAACTTTAGCTGGAACACAGATCTTCACTGTCTTCAGGGAACCCACACCAGAGAAATCGCTTGTGTGTCACCCATGCAACAAAGGCTTCAGTTACAGCACCAATCTCCGCATTCATCAGAGAGCCCACACTGGAGAGGAACCTTCTGTGTGTGGTACATGGACAGAGGCTTTGGTTACAACCCTGATCTCCAAATTCAGGAGAAAGCCCATGCCGAAGAGGAAAGTGTGAGGAGCGTGGCAACGGCTCCCATCAGAGTGCCGGTCTCCACATCCATTGGGGAGTCCGCACTGGGAAGCAGCGCAGCTGGGTGGGCTAAGCGTGGCAACGGTCTTGGTCAGAACCCAGGTCCCCAAGTGCACTGGCGAGTCCACACAAGGGAGCTGTTTGAAATGAAATTCTTGAAACAAATCTTCATGCTCATCAGAAAGTCCATACAAGGGAGAAACCGGTCATTGTGAGAGGAGCAGTAAGGACTTCCGTCAGTGCTGTGATCTTCACAGTCACTAGGCAGTAAAACTGGAAAAACCCAGCAAGTGATGGCTGTAGTAAGCACGTCAGCTGGAGCACAGACCTTTGAGTTTATCAAAGAGTTCACACAGAATAAGAACTCATTAAATGTCATATCTGAGGTAAGGTTACACTTACAGCAAAACCTTTCATGTTCATGAGAGTCCACAGGATGAAGAGCCTGAGAAGTAAGCTACAGTCTTCACATCTACCCGTTTCCACAGAGGAGAAAAGTCCTGCTAGTAGAGAGCGTAGCAAGAACTCCTGGGGCCCACAGCACCCCTTCCACCAAAGAGCCTGGGTCTCAAGACTGAGGCCCCTAAGAGTGCAGCTGTGTGTGTTTTTGCCCACCTATGTCTTCAGCTCCTAAGTCAGTGTCTGGCAGAGAGTAGCAACTTGGTAGATATTTGTTGAGTGAAGACCCATATGTGAGAGAATCCCTATTCTTGTGATATATATGGTAAGGACTTTAACATCCGTACCTTTAACTCTTTTTTTTTTTTTCTTCAAATAAAACAGCTGCTGTGTAGTAAGATTTTAGTCAGATCACAGTTTTCACCATGAGTTCATCCCTGTAGGAGAGAGGCCTTGTTAAAATGGCGAACAGAGTAATGCACTGAATGAGGGAAAAATGGTCAAATTATAAATCAATGTGGTAAATTTAAAATACATATCTTCAACCCAAAACAATCCACAATCCCTAACACTGTCAATTGTGAAAATATTTTGATCTCCTAAATTAAACCTGTATCTAATTACCATCTATGTAAAAAAAAAAATCCTATGAACCTTAAATGAAATTGTCATCCCTGGAGTGAATACCATAACACGAGATTGACTCAGTGAGATTCTGGTGACAGTAGCTATTTTGTCTTATATTTCATCACAGAAAGATATGTGAAGACTTAACAAATGAGTTATTTATGACCAGTGACTAACAAGACTTTCTTCCTGGGAAAGATAACCCTTTGCCTAGCAGAGTGCCCTTTCACGATAAAAGCCTCCTGACCCTAATTTGTTGTCTCTCTGTTATTGTGCCACTGGGCCGCTGGGTGCTTTTCACAAGGGATTGTAGAAGTCACCAGATAAAGTGCCTTCAGGATAAGTGTACACAGAATAGTTAGTTAAAGAGGTTGGAGCAGGGTCTAAGGAAGGAGGATAGAGGAGAGAAAGCAAGTCTGAAGGGAAAGCAGTGAAAGGAAAGTGAGGAGACGGAACGCTGGGCAGATGAGTGGGAGGGTAGAAAGGAAGTAGAAAGAAGGACCGCTGAAGGACCTGCTCAGAGGTCTCTTCAGAGTCTTCAGCAAGTGTACTGACACCCAGCACAGGGCTGCCCCGGAGAGCTGCGCTAACTGGAGCGCGGTCTGTAGTGAGGAGCGATGGGCCCCACAGACATCGGGGCCATCTGTTACCAGAGACGGGGGGCTGCTGTGTGGCCCTGGGTGACGGCTGTGCCCCACATTCCCTGGGAGGCCAAGTCCAGGGCGGGCATTTTCCCCTATTATTTGTCTGCTTGTGATCAGCTTATTTCACTTAGCAGAAGAGTCTCATGGTTCATCCATGATGTAGCATGTCAGAATTTCCTTCTTTTTGTGGCTGAATAAAGTTCCACTTTATAGATGTACCATATTTTGCTTATCCACTCATCTGTCAATGGACCCAAAGGTCGCTTCCATATTTTCACTTTCCTTCCACATTTTAGCTACTGTGAACAATTCTACTATGAACTTGATGTGTAAATATCTCTTCAAGACCCGACTCTTGAGTATATGCCTAGAAAGGGAATTGCTGGAGCCTGTGGTAATCCTATTTTCAATATTTTGAGGAATCACTGTACCATTTCCCACACTGACTGTACCTCTTTAGAGTCCCAACAGTGCATAAGAGTTTCAGTTTCCCTCCATCCTTGTAATATTTGTTATTTTCTGGTTTTGTTTATTCGTTTGAGGTGGGTTCTTGCTGTGTTGTCCCAGCTGGTCTCAAACTCCTGGGCTGAGTGCTGTGTCCAGTCTTTGCTACAGCTTGGACATGCCTGGATTGCTGAGCCACATGAGCGAAAACTAATTGTCTTGGGCTACATATAAAATATATAATATAGTTACCATATACATAATAAATCTTCCTTTTTATATTTTTATTATAACTTTTTTTTAAAGGTAAGTGGCCCACAGGTCACAGGTTGGACATTCCCCTGCCTCACTCTCGGGTAGCTGGGACTATAGTCATAAACCACCACCACTGAATTTTTCTTTTCTTTCTTTCTTTTTTTTGATAGTAGATATCCTAGTAGGTGTGAGGTAATTTGCATTTCCATAGTGATTAGTGATGCTGAGCGCTTTTTTATTAACCATTTGTATATCTTCTTTGGAGAACTGTCTTAAGTCTTTTTCCCCATTTTTAAATTGGGTTGTATTGCTGTTGTTGAGTTTTAGGAGTTCTTTACATACTTTGGATATTAATCCCTTACTAGATGTATGATTTGGAGATATTTTCTCCTGTTCCATGGTTTGCTGTTTTGCTTGCTGATGGTCCCTTTTTATGTACTTTTTTTTTTTTTACATGAAGTTTGTCTTTTTTTTTTCCTGTCTTGGAGACGATTGAACCAAGGGCCTTGTACATGGTAGTAGCACCATATCACTGAGGCATACCCCTAACTCTCAATTGATTTTCTTTGTTTTTTTTTCCCTATACCTTTAGTATTACATCCAAGAATTCACTGCCAAATCCAATGTCACAAAGCTTTTTGCCCTATGTTTTCTTCTAAGAGTTTTATAGTTTGGGGTCTTATTTTAGTTAATATTTGTATGTGGCATGTGCTAGCTTTTCTTACCATAATAAAATATTTGAGGTAAGCAACTTATTAGAAGAAAAGGTGTATTTTGGCCCATAGCATTAGAAGTCCTCATCCGTGATTGGTTGGTCCTATTGCTCTGGACAAGGTGATAATTCGATACATGTATGTAATGTGTAATGATCAAAGCAGGGTAATTAGTATTTCTAGTTCCTTAAACATTTACCACTTCGTTGTGATGGGAAACTTCAAATGCCTTTCTTGTAGTTCTTTATAAAAATATATGTGATAAATTGTTATAAACTATAGCATCCTACTTCAGTGACTGTAAGGGGTGGCAACTTTTAGCACATCATTTTAAGATAGACAAGCCTCAAAATGTGTCTTGAGAAACATCCTGGAGGGGTTGTAAAGAGTTAACTTTGCAGTCCTGACTTTGTCCTGGAATTCTTCTCCTTGCCTGAGTTGTTAAAGTATATATCACTGTGGCCAGAGCCTGACCTGGTCACATGGTGCAAGGTAAACAACTGTGGCCAGGCCTAAACATTCCAACCTATTACTATGGAAACCAAAAATGTATATAAGGTGAGAACAAAGGCAGTTAAGGGCCACATTCTCTGATCAGGAATGGGGCAATGACCAGTCCAGTTGGTTCTAAATTAAAATTAATTAAAACTCCATTTGTTCTGAATGAGTTCTTTGATCTGTGGAGTTCTACCCAATTTTTGATTTTTGCTGTAACATGACCACTTAGACCAACCTGGTCCCCTTATCACCTCTTTCCCAGACTGTCTCCCTCCTTTTACCAGTCTCTCCCCACCCCATTTCCCTGCCTGGGTCTCCTCCACCTTGGTCTGCCCTCCTCCTCCCACCACCTGCCTTTCTCCTCTCCCTCTCTCTTCAATTTTCCACCTCCTATGACTTTCCCCTCTTCTCTCACATCCCTCCCTTTACCCCTGCCCCTCCTCTCACCCTCCTTACTCCGCAAGCCACATGAAGCCCGGGCCCAGACAGGTGCTGAAACATCTGCCCCCACCATCTCTTCACTAGGCCTGTTGGTTCCCACTCTTCATCATGGCACCCTCAGTTCCCTATGGGTGGGACACCTGGCTGATCCCAGAACTGCAAGGGATGGTGTGCCCAGCATCCTTGTGACCTAGCAGACATCTGGAACACCGGATGATGATGCATAGCCATACAATCTTCTTCAATTAAGGGTGTTTTTCTTGCCACTGGGACCATATCTTGGTCTTCTTGCTGCCTGAATCTAGTGCATCCCTCCATTCCCATTCCTTACTGCAAGTATGAACGAGGATTCACTACTTTTACCTAAGGAACTCCATGGGGGGAGGAAAGAGCGGAAATCACAGATGGACTCTGAATTCTGATCACCCCTATTGATCTCCATGCTTAAGTCACAAACATTCTGATACACACTGGAGTACACAAGGACACAAACAGTAATTCCATAATGCTATGGAGAGATACGCCTGAGGTATGTGGCAGCTTTCACCTGAGGATGCTGTGAATGCAGTTCTTGACTCACTTTTCTTTAGCCCATTTCCTGATTCTGTTTATCTCATTAAAAACAATAACAAAAAACTCAAAACATTTTGATATGTATGTAGGAATTTTTTTTATTCTTGTGTACCTATTTCAGTACTAAGAATTGAACCCAGGGCTTTGCACCAAGCTACAAGCCTAGCCCTTCTTTTATTTTTTATTTTGAAACAAGATCTCATTAAATCACTAAGTTGCCCAGGCGGGGCTTGAATTTGGGATGCTCCTGCCTCAGCCTCCTAGAGTGCTGAGATTATATGTATATGCCACCATGCCTGGTGTATGTATTTTTATACACTATATGGTGTTTTTGGTCTGTACTTTTAATTCTGGGTATATTATGCTATAGACCTCATTTTGCTACCTTTTCCCCAGCCCTCTATTTTTAAGATGTGGCTGTGTGCATACATGCCAGCCAGATCTGTGTTTCTAGTTTCTCACCTGTGTTCTTAAGTGCCTCCTGCATATTATGCACATCAATTTCCCCAGGGACAGAAGGACACCTAGATGACCTCACTACCACTAGGGACAGTTCTGAATCAACCATGCTTACCCAGGCCCACTTCTGACACCACATGAGAACTTTCCTGAGTAACCCCCTTGCCCTGGGAGCTTGGTTTAAAGGCTGCTACAATCCACCCATCCACCACTCACACCCCAGTGTCCCCACTGCGGTGAGAAATCCATCATCACAGGTCAGTTCAGTGAGGTCCATCTGGGTGTTGACATGCCTGGGAAGGGAAGAGATTTTATCAAACCCACAAAAGAACTGGCTCTGCTAAGGTGAGGTGGAGATTTTCATAACTAGTTTACATTTTACACATTTCCCTGGACTAAGCAGATGTTCTTAGCAGTCTGTTGAGGTTTGAGGCAAACACACTGTGTCAGCTTGGGGAGTCTAGAGGTTTGGCTGAGTGACTCAGCAGGAAGCCAAGGTGCTTACTTTGTATACATCCTGAGCCTGTGGAAGAGGAGGGCATGGAGACTGTGTGAGAGCTACAGGCCCCATGGGTGGGGGTAGCCTGTTTACAATGTAAGGGAAGGAGAGAGGCTACCTGCAGCCATTTCTCCCTTTTGCTGGTTGTTTTTGCTGTGTTCTGCTGCCATGAACGTTTGCCCTCTGCCGTGTGCCCCTCTGCCTCAGAACCAGCCAAGTATGGACTGAAACCTCCACAAACCGTAAGCTAAATAAACTTTTCCTTCCTTCATTTTGGGTGTTGGGTATTTTGTCTCAGCAACGAGAGAAAAGCAACCAAGACACATGTGCACATACAAATCAAGACATAAACTCTCCACCTACCACCGTCACAGCTAGCATTACCTAATGGGTTGCTGTCTGCATTAGGTTTTATTTATAAAGGACCTGCTGGCCACACTTCCTCTGCAACCTCTTTACAACTCGTTCTTATAGTTAATACAATAACAGGTGTTGCTGTCACGTGTCCCTCCACAGGGCCCCGCACTTTCAGAAGCAGATGAAATTTTCAGCAAGTTCCTTTTCTTTAAGGAGGTTGCTCTTTCCCCACCCGTTATCCCTGTTTGGTTGGTCAGCCCGTTTCAAAGTGCACCTTCCTTTGTAATTGTGCCCTCATACCTTCTGAGCCTCTGGACAAGCCATGCAAGATGCAAGACCAGTAAGCACTGAGCTAGAGGAGAATTCAGGATCCAACCCCCGAAGAAACCATGGGTTGAGTTTCCTGAGTAACCTCATTCCAGGTATACCAGCTCATCCCTATCCTGATAATAATCTGGAATAATCATCTGTCACTGTAAGGGCTTTTCCACTTTGAGAATCTGCCTCCTGAATAAAAAGGAGGGTTTCCAATACTCCCATGAAAGCTGTGGCCCTTTCAAATAACCCCTGCCCTGGAATTTACAAGGTAGCAGGGTCTAGAAAGGGATGGTGGTCTCCTACACAAAAATAGGCATTTGATTTTCACATATTTTAAAACTAGATATTTTTAGTTTAGAACAATTTTTTTTACAGAAAAATTACAAAGATGATAGAGAGTTCCCAGGTACCCTTAGTTTGCCCTGTTGCTAAAATCTTACATTAATTATGATGCTCTACATTTGTTATATTTAGTGAAGCAATACTACTTAGCTGAATAGTATTGTTAACTAAAATCCATGCTTAATTTCCCTGTGTTTTAGGCAGTGTGCTTTCTTCTTTCCCAGAATCCCATCCAAAATACTATATCACTTTAGTTTTCTCCTTAGGCTCCTGTCGGCTGTGACAGTTTCTCAGACACACCTTGACTTTTTAAAAAATAGATATTATTGAGGTTATAATTTGTAAAAGTAAAGTGAACCCATTTTACGGTACAGTCTGATGCATTTTGATAAATGTGCACACTGTGTCCCCATCACCACAATCGAGACACAAAACATCTCCGTCACTCCCCAAAATCCTTGTACTGCTTTATACTTAATACCCCCACCCACAGCAGACCCATAGGCAACACTAACTGATATTTTGTCCCTATAGATTAAGCTTGCATGTTCTAGAATTTCATTTAACATTTCCCTTTTGATTTCTTTCAGGGTACTGTTTTTGTGATTCTTCTGTGCTGTCGTGTACTGCCAGATGTGCCGAGTGCTATTCATTTACACTGATGTGCTGCAGACTTTCCCCACTGCACCGGAAGTAGACATGACACTATGTAAATGTCTCTCAACTCCCAATCTGCCTTGCATTATCTGTTCTGCGGTGGGTTAGCCATTTTAGTTTCTCCTTTCTGTGAGAACAGCATTGAGCTATGCCAATAGATGGCGCTGGGGGCGCTAGGAGTGGGTTGGGGTATTGCAAGCGGAAGGAACATCTTTTCCTGGTTCTACTGTACTATATTTTAGGTTTTTTTTTTTTTCTACTGTCCTGCAGCCAGAGACACGTGCATAGGGACATGCATTAGCATTCTGCCCCAGATGCACGTGTCCATCACATTGTGCCTCTGAGCGCCCAGCCCCAGCTCAGGAGGCAAGTTGGTAGAGCCCTCCCAGCGAGGACTCTGCATTTATGGCCTTGCACTGCCCTAATGGTGGGCAGGCCCTGATGCCCTGATTTCCATTATGCGCCAATCGCCAGCTCCCTTGACCAGTTTCCTTCCCGGTGGCTTTCAGGGGCCCTCCAGACATGGATCCCCTGCCTCCTAGGTCTGGCACCATTCTGCCTGCAAGTAGCTTACTGCCTCTCTCTTTCGTGTACTGGCTGCCAGCCTTTACGTACAGGCTGTATCTGTACCCCACAGTGTGTTTCTCACTCACTGGGAGACCCTAGGCCAGTTCTAGCATGGGAGACCCAGCATGCTTTTTCCCATCACATGGCACGTTTCTAATAAGCCTTGAATCCAGCTTTAAGGACAGGCTCCCTTCCAATTGCTGCTTCTTTGGTTAGGTAGTCTCCTTCAGCTTTAGGATAGTCTTTAAAGTTCTTATGCCTTCACAGTTCCTACCATGCTAGACTTAAAATCATTTTATACGTTAAAGAATTCCTTGTTCAAATAACTGTGTAGTTTCAATATTCAGATGCAACCTTAGCAGACACATGAGACTTTTGTATTATTTCTAATTTGGGGCTAAAATGACAATACCTCCATGAACAGTATTGTCTTTGGGTGGACATCTTTCCTGATAAGTAACCAGGAATGGAAATGTGGGTCTTGTGGTGTGTGTTTACCTTTATAAGAAATTGTCCATGTGTTTTCCAACATAGCTGTACCATTCTATATCTCTATTGAAAATGCTATTCCACAGCGCCATCAGTGCTTGATAGTCTTTACATTTGGGCAGTCTAGTGGGTATGTATTGTAGTTCCTTGATGACAGATGGTGATAAGAATCTTCTCAGGTGCTTATTGATAACTGTGTATTTGTTTTGTAACATGTCCAAATCTTTTGCACATTTTTACTTCATTTTCCTTATTAAATTGTCATCTTATGACTCTTAATGGTGTCTTTCAAAATTTTTTATGAAATTCAATTTATATTTTTATTTTAGTGTTAGTGCCTTTTATATCTAAAATATTATTGTCTGTCTTAAAGTTGTGAAGATTTTTAAGTCTGTGATCAATTTTGAGTTTGTTTTTTCTTTCAGCACTCAGGATTGAACCCAGGGCCTTTGCACTGCACTACATCCACAGTCCTTTATTATTTTTTATTTGAGAGTCTGGCTAAGTTGCCGGGCTGCGACTGAATTTGTGATCCTCCTCCTGCCTCTGCCTCCCAGAGCACTGAGATAACAGGTGTGAGTCACAACACCTGGCTTGAGTTAATTTTCTACATAGTGTAAAGTAAGGATCAAAGTTCATATCTTTCTGTTCAAATACAGGTACATTTAGGGAACTGGTTCCAGGACTCCCTGTAGATATCCAACTCTGCAGATGCTGAAGTCACTTATATAAAGTTGTCCAGTATTTGCATATAGCCTACACACACCCTAAATCAGCTCTGGATTACTTGTAATACCTAACATAATGTAAATGTTATTTAAATATTTGTTGTACTATATTATTTAGAGAATAATGACAAGGGGGAAAGTCTGTACATGTTTAGTGCAGAGGTAAATATTTTAAAAAATTTTTTCAACCCATGCTTGGTTAAAACTGTATGCATAATGTGCAGGTATAGAGGGCCAACTGTACACTGTTGTAGCATCATTTGTTGGAAAAAAAATCATTGAATGATTCAATGATTCAATGATACAATTCTGTCTCTCAGAATTGAACTGATTGTGTGTATGTCTGTTTTTGTAGTATGTTCTGTTCTAGTACTATATTTACTTTATAGTAAATATTGCAACCAGGTAGCCTGTCTTTCAACTTCATTCCTGTATTTTAGAGTTGCTTTAATTACTCAAGGTTCTTTGCATTTCCAAGTAACTTTTAGTATCAGCATGTCAATGGCTACAAAAATTCTGGTGGGACCTTTGTTAAAAATACATTGAATTTAGAGATCAGTGTGTGAAGTATTGACATCTTGATGTTTTGTCTTTTTTTTTTTTTTGATGTTTTGTCTTTTAATCCATGGACATGGTATAACTCTCCAGATATCTAGATATTCTTTAATTTCTGTCAACAGTTTTTAAAATATTTTTCAGTGTATAGTTATGTTTTGTCAAATTTATCCCTAAATTTTTCATGTTTTTACATGCAGTTATAAGTATTGTTTTAGACTTTTCTAAAATTATTTTCAAAATATATAGAAGTAAAATGTTTGCATGTTGACTTCACATTCAGGGTCCATGGCAAATTTATTAGTTCTAGGTTTTCTTTTTTTTCTTAGACTTTTCCTGCGTATAGAATTGTAACTTAATAAAGACAACTTCGTATCTTCCATTCTAACCTATAGATATTTATCATGTCCTGCTTAATTGACTAGGACTAGGATTAGGTATAAAGTTGAATAGAAGAACAGCAGACATTCTTTTCTTATTCCTGATCTTAGGGGAAAAGTGTCCAGTTTCTGCCACTGTATGTGTTAACCTTAAGTTTTTCATATATGCACTTTATGAGGCTAAAGAAGTTCTCTTTTATTCCTAATTTCCTGAGTCTTTCAAAATCAAGCATGAATGTAGAATTTGGTCAAATTATTTCTATGCATCTTTTGAGATGATCACATGGTTTTCTCCTAGCTTTCAATTTGTCCTATTATTCTTCCTTTTTTTTTCTTTTCCTACCATCTTTTAGATTGTGCATTTTTGTCATTGTACCTTATCTCCACTGTTGGTTTTTTATTTTTTTACTGTTTTCTTTAATTTTTAGTGTTTACTGAAGCATCTTTAATCACAGTGTACTTTCTAACAGTAATACTTCAAGTATAATGTAAAAAGCTCACATAGCATACTTCCATTTTCTGATGTGTTAAGAGTTCTTGACAAAGCCCACATACATACCTTTGTCTAGTGTAGCATATAACCCCCTTCCTCTTGCTTCTGAATCTAGGAATCCTGTGTTGCTGCTGGCCGAGACGGGCTTCTGTCCCTTCTGTCCATTAATTTCTTAATAAATTGCATACTTTGTTAAAAAATTAATAAATATACTTCCATTTTCCCCATCTCATTCTGTGCAATAATTATATATTTTATGGCTTCTATAAAAGTTTTTTTAAATTCCCCTTACATAAGTTTTATGTGCCTTAATTGTAAATCATTATTAATTTTGATTTAAATACTTATCTTGTAAGAAATTAACCAAGAAGTATTTTATATTCATATGTGTATTTCTGGTGCTCCACACTATTTGCATAGATCTTAACTTCCATCTGGTAGCATTTCCCTTCAGGCTCAGTAATATTTCTCGAAGTACAAAGTTGATGGTCACACATTTTCTCAACTCAACCCCAGCCCTAACTAATCTACTTTTCGTTTCTATGTATTTGCCTTTTATGGATATTTCATATAAATAGAATTACAGAGTATCTGATTTTTTGTGTGATTGGCTTCTTTCACTGAGCATGATGTTTTTGAGGCCATCCATGCTGTAGCATCCATTAGTACTGCTTACTTGTGTACTGCTAGATAGTATTACATTGTATGGACATGCCACAGATTTTATTTACCTGTATATCTGTTGATACACATTTGGATTGTTTCCACTTCCTCTGGTGTAAGTTTTTGTGTGGATATATGTTTTCAACTATATTTTGTATACACATAAAAGAATGGCTTGATCTAGTGGTAACTATATTTAAGCTTTCGAGGAAGTGCCTGACTGGCTTCCATGGTGGCTGCCTCAGTTTACATTTCCAGAAGGTTTCAGTTGCTCCATATTTCTGCCACCACTTGTCTTCTTTTAAATTATTATAGCCACCCGAGAGCATGTGAAGTAGTATCTTATTATGCTTTTGATTTGCCTTTCCTGGTGGCCAATGAGCATTTTGCATACGGTCATTGGCCTTTGGAGAAATATCAGTTCAGCTCCTTTGCCCACTTTTAAACTGAGATGTTTGTCTATTTGTGATTGAATTGTAAGAGTTTTTATGAAAGCAATAGGAAGCATCTGTTTCCTTGCTCTCTGCCAGCTTCTGGAGGCTGTCCACATTCCTTGGCCCATGCCCTCATTCATCCATCTTCAAAGTCATTACCACAGCATCTCTCTGACCACAACTGGAGAAGATTTTTCACTTTTAAAGGCCCAGAAGATTAGGGTGGGCTTGGATAATTATTTCAAATAATCTATAATAATCTCCCTATCTCAAAGCCTTTAATTTAATCATATCTGCAGAATCCCTTTTGCCATGTAAATTAACATACTCACAGGTTTGGGGATTAAAATGTGGCCATCTTTGGCAGCTATTATTCCGCCTCTCACCACCATCATCACAAATCATACTTCAATAAATATCTTTGGACATGTCCCTTTAATAAATCTATATACAAATGTACTGGTCTACATATTGTTGTGTCAGATAGTGGTCCAAGATAACTGCACCAATCTACATTCTCAACAGTAGAATCTGAGGTTTCTGTATCATCATGTCTCCCCATTATTTGGCATTATCCAGCTTTCTTATTTTTGCCAGTCCATTATAGGTCTCATTATTGCTCTACTTTGCATATTAATAATATTACACCTTTCTTTGCCTTAGGTCACAAAAAAGTATTTCTCTTACATTTAAAAATTTTTTTGTCTTTTTTTGGAGACAGGGTCTTGCTATGCAGTTCAGGCTGGCCTTGAGCTCACTTTGTAGCCCAAACTGGTCTTGAACTCACAGCAATCCTCCCCCCTCAGCCTCCTGAGTGCTGGGATTACAGGTGTGCGCCACCATGCCTGGCCCTAACATATATTTTAAACAGTCTCCCACTGTTTAAAGATGCTCCCTTTGTCTTCTAATATTTTCCCAGATATGCATATGTCGATATCTGGACTGTATCTTCTTTAAACAGAAGTTGACTAAGCAATTCATGGACTTAGATTACTTTATGTAAACTGTAGTACAAAGTTAGTTCTTAAAATACCAACTGAGCACAATTTGTAATAGCTAAATCGTGGAAGCAACCCAAATGTCTATCTACAGAGGACTGGATTAAAAAGCTGTGGCATTTTTACACAATGGAATATTACTCAGCTATAAAGAAGGCCAAGCTGGAGGCTTTTATAGGCAAATGGTCACCGTTAGAGACCATACTCATAAGTGAGGTAAATCAGATGTGCATGTGCAAACAGCATATTGTATCATTAGTGTAGGAACCTGGAGGTGGGAATATAAATTGGGAGGTATGAAGGGAGACTGCTCAAGGGTAGAGAGCAATTGGGATGAAGAGAAGGAGAAAAGGAAGAGGGGGATAGCTGTGTAGGTATGTATATATGTGTAGGATAGCTGACATGGTTGCACTATTGTCTCATGTTGCTTTGATGTAAGGAACAATCGATGATTGTTTGATCAATCTTGTATGTCTATTTGTATTGTCCTGAGCATATACTTTGAAGTTATCAATGTGTAATACAACAACCATTGTTGATCCCCTGCCACCTTATCTGTAGTTCAGTTTTTGTACTTGTTCTTGTGCTGCCGTGTGTCTATTTGTTGGTGTTTTTGTTCTTTTACTCTTAAAATTAAAAAAAAAACTGAAATTTTAATTAAACTTACACTAGATTTATAGATTTGGGAAGAATTACTATCTTTACATCAAACCGTCCCATCTAAGAATAGGAATGTCCATTTATTCAGGTCACTAACTTTTTAGAGTTTCAAAGTTTTCTTCAAGGGGTCTTATATAGTCTCAAATAACCTTTAGATACTTGATTTTTATTGCTATTGTTGATATGTATATTATTTACTAGTTTAACTGTTATACAAAAATGTGGTTGATTCATCTTATAGCCAACGACCTTGATGAATGCTCTTACTCATTTTAATAGTTGGTACTTAAAAAAAATTAATGATCAAATTATCTATAAATGAGTTTTATCTCTCCTACTTCAATCTTTATATCTTTTTTCTTTTTTATAGCATTGTACAGGATTTCCAAAACTATGTAAAATGGTAGCAATGGTTGTTGACCTCCTTGTATTAATCTTAAAGAGGATGTCAGAGATCAGCCTGGGCTACAGTAAGTTCAAGGCCAGTCTGAATTACATAGCAAGACCCTGTCTCAAAAAAGAGAGAGAGAGAGAGAGTGTTTTGCCATGATATTTGATGTAGGTTTGGGGGTACATGACCTTTGTCAAGGTAAA
The DNA here is from genome assembly GCA_004027595.1 of Dinomys branickii. Taxonomy (NCBI): domain Eukaryota; kingdom Metazoa; phylum Chordata; class Mammalia; order Rodentia; family Dinomyidae; genus Dinomys; species Dinomys branickii. Next base: position 25,394 of record PVLD010010242.1, read on the forward strand.
GTTATATTCTGTTTGCTAGGAGTTTTTATCATGAGTCAAAGGAGGGCAAGGGGAGCTTCAAGGGTCAGTGATCATTGTAGTTCACAGCGCCAGAGCTCAACTGCTTATGTTTACTGCTAATATGAGATGTGGCTGAAGTTGGCAAGACTGACTCAGCTACTTGCCTGTGCAGAGCCCTCCCCTCATTGTACCTTTCCCTCTACTTGGGCAACCCTTGTAGAGCCCATGGGACTAGAAGGCTTTGGGGACCAGTCAGCAGGGATCCTGGGAGGAGAGCTGCAAAGCTGCTTGGTTTTAACAGTCCTAGAACTCTGCTGTGACAATAGAGCCCCCCAGATGGGTCAGAGGCCCAGGTCATATCTTTTATGCTTTTTTCTGAGATGTACTACCATCTACCACCTCTCACGCAAGTATCTCTGCTCCCTTCAGTCTCTGGGAAACCTGTTTCCTCTGCCCTAGAATTAAGAACTGTCTTCAAAGAGCAACACATAGGACCAATTTCAAATGGACTTTAATAATTTTTTGCTGCCCAAATACTGTACATGCAGAAGCCATATGAAGAATTTTCTCCTTAAGGGAATTGGCAAGAACATTGTGTTAAACAGCCGGCGGTCCTTCCCAGCTGTCCACCTGCCACCCAGGAACCAGAGTGTGGAAAGATGCTGCACATAGAAAATTCAGAGCACAGATATAAAAGGCTAATTGCTTCTTATCTAAACAGTGTGCTTGTCAGTCCCTAACTGCTATCTCTCTTTTTGCAGGATGCTTTTGGAAATTCTAAAAAAAGGGGTTCCTGCCTTCTGTGAGTTTACATACTAAAGAATTTGACAGAACTCTCAGGCCTGCTTTCCTTAAGGAAGCAGCCACTGCTTTCTGAGATGATGTCTGGTAAAAGACATTTTGGAGGAAAGAGTGGTTTTAAAAAGCAAAATACTTGGATGGGAAATCAGTTCCCTCTCTCCTCCCATCTGAAAGCATTTCCTTTAAAATTCTCAGATCTTCAACTTTTCCCACTGCTATCTTGTATAAGTAGAAATGAGGAACAACCCAGCCTCATCTGCTGTTGGGGACATAGACCCTTCTTAGGATGCAGCTGAGGTTGTGACATCACATCAGCACCTTGAAAAGTGTCCATTGTAGACAACCCTTAATTATTTCTTTTGGTGATGCAAGAGCAAAGGAGGGAGAGAAAACTATAAAGAGGTGAAAGCAGAGTCTGTTAGGATTCCCAGAGTTGTTAGAGGCAGCATCTGGGCATGGGTCAGATGAGGACCTAGGCCTAGCTTGGGTACCAGGGTCTGGATGAAACCAGCCTTTGGAACCATGTACCAGGTGTACCCAGCTCACAACCCTCAGCAGCTCCAGATCAGACTTCTAAAACCTAGAGGGAACCATGGACAACTAGCTAATGCTCAGATTTTGCAGATGAGAAAGCTGAGGCTCAGAAAAGTGAATAGTCTTATACAAGATCCCGGTTTCTGGCAATATGATATAGAGCAGCCATCCCTGTCCAGGTCATTGGCTAAGGAGACAGATGCTCAGTTGCCTCGGAATTCCCAGGTTCCTTTTCTGTTATCCAGGTAGTCTGGAAAGATACAATTCCAAGGGACCCATCCTGGCATCAATGTGAACTTCGTGGGAGATCCAAGGCCCTCCTGTACTGGCCAGGTTTTCAGCCACAGCCCTGGAAGTTTTCTCCAAAGCATTAGCACTCATGCTTCTCAAAGAGCACCTTCCCAAGCTGGTCTAGGCCCCTGGGACAATGCAACTTTCTTTCACTCATGTGGCATCCTGCACAAGCACAGCCATGCTGGGCCTGCAGAGCCCCAAGCTTGGGTTGGGAGGGGGGGATTGCTTTGCTACATGGAAAGATTAAGCCCTTTGTCAGAGAACAAGGTCCCACTCTTGGGCTTCCCAACCACCAGAGTTGGTGCCCAAGGAGGCCAAGTTGCTCTCTTTGGCATCACTGACATTGCTCTGAGATGCTCAGGCACTCTTTCAAAATAACTCTTTCCGAGCCACACCAGGCCAATTCCACCATCAGGCTGCTTCTGATTGTTTGGGGCTCCCTTGCTTTTCCAGTGTGACTGTTTTGCTTTGTCCCAGTCTCCTCTGATGTGGATGAGAAGCAGACTGGAGGGAGAAGGCAGGGGTGGTCTACATTTTCATCTCCTCCCCGATTATCCAGCAAAAGACAATCCAGTAGAAGGAGCAGCATTTTAAAGAACCTCTGTATATGTCAGGACATTGGAGAAGACAACTGTGAGGAGAGGAAGAGAAAGAAAGGAGGCAGGGAAGCGGGCCTCTTTTCCACCTCCTGGCAGCCACTATAGAAATACTGCCAGACAAGCTTCTGGCCCTGGACAAAGTGCCACCTTTCCCCACCCAGGCGGAGAGCAACTCATCTACAACATCAGGCAAAGGCCGCAGTTTCTTGCCCAGAGTTTGCACAGTGCTGGAAGCAATCAAAGAAACACAGAAGAGCAGCCTTCCTAAGGTCCTGCTGCTTTCTGAGCCAACGGTGAGGGGGAACATGAGGTATTAGGAGCTCTAGAGCCCCAGGGGAAGAGGAGCTCGGCACCCTCTGGGCAGCAGGGCCTGGAGTAGGGCCCCAGGATGCACGTCAGAGCTCCTGGTAATGCAGTCTGGACTTGTGCTACAGTTTCATTTCCAAAGAAGTGCCCTTGAGGCTCTATTGTCTTTAAAAACAGAGGCTTTTGCTCTCAAGGCTGGCAGTAAAGAAGAGCTCAGTCACATTTTCCTGCTGGGAGTCAAGCCCCTGGAAGAGCTGGCTTTACCTCAGTGTTCCGGCTGGCAGTGGCTCCATGAGTGAGGAGTGATCCAGGGCCCTCTCTCTGGAGCTCTCCTCCATCCTGTCTCAGCCCCCATGCGATGCTGGCATTGCAGGGGGCCTGTGGGATCCCAAGAGCCTCTCAAGTGCTCCTTCCCTAGTAGAAATGGGTGGCAGAGAGACTAGATGGGGAGTACTTTCAAAGAGGGTTCAAATCCCCCTTGTCAAACCGAAACTTAATGCATTTCATGGCACCTTCTGCATACTAAGGGTCCATTGCAAACTTCCCTGTAGGGAAGGAGTCTATGAAGAAAGTGGGACACACTGAGCTGAGCAGAAATGTGAAGACAGATGCTCTGAATCATCCACTGCTGTCCCTGCCCACAGTCCAGCATCACTGTACGACCACTTCTGTCTCTGCTATATCGCTATGGATCCTGCCCAGAGGAGATGGCATGACAAAGAGCCCTGTGCTGCCGCCACTGCTAGCTTTCATCTGGGGTAGGGGGCATCTAACTTAGTCCTATGGTAGGGAAACTCAGAAGGACCATGTTCCTTCCTTCCCGCCACCCTCTCCCAGCCCAGAGGAGGCCAGAGTCAGCTTGTGCATCTCCCTCTTCCAGGACAGGTTAGCTCCAGAGTGGCTCCTCAGCAAGCCCTGCATCCAGCATGCTGAGTACAGACCCTTGAATCCAGCCACTCTCTCATACACACAGGGCTCCTCACACAGCCTCAACCTTGGGGGCGGGGATTCTACACTAGTAACTTATTTGGTGCAAAGAGTTAAAAAGAATAATTTGCCAAGGTCAACTTGCAGGGAATTACTGTCCATTAAGAGGTGGACCAGCCAAGTGGCCCAGCTCCCAGGCATTTTTCACAGCTAGGGACTAGAGGCAGGGAAGCCTGAGTTTCCAGCACATCAGACCCCTCCCCTCCCTAGAACTTTCCTTCTGCTGACCCTAGGGATACACAGGACAGCCTTCCTGCTGGAAGCTCCCTCCTTCTTCCAGGGCCTTCCTGGACCCTTAGGGACACGCAAGTGCTCACAGCCCCATTTCCTGAGGGTGACTGAGTGCCACGTGAGCAAGTCCGTGCTATCTGTGGATCACTAGCACTCCCCCCACTCCAGGTATATTTTCAGACCATCCAGAAGGCAACTGCCCTAGAGGTGAACACACCACAAACAGGAGGAAAACCAGCCTTTTGCAAGTGATTCCTCCCTGTACTGTATTTCTCCCACTAGGGTTAAAGCATTCAGAGCCCTCTGCCCCACTCTTAGGAACATAAGAAACATACATTTCCCAGTAGGAGTAGGGAAAGCACTTTTGCCCAAAGAAGAAACTGGCTGCCCATGTCCTTAGCCTCCTCTGTGTGTCTCTCTACAAATAATGCAAGAATCCAGGCTCAGCCCAGAGACAGAATTGTACATTTCCTCCTGCCCTTACCCACTTTTGTGGTGTGTAAAACCCATGGATCCTGGCTTTTTTCCCTTACTCCCTTGCAAGGTAGGTCACAGGACTCCGGCTTCCACCCAGGGAGGACCTTGCCAGACAAGGAGGCCCTTTGGACTGAGACGGCCTTTCCCCTTCAGCTTTAGTACAAATAAAAGCTCAGCACTGGGCCCGAGGCCCCTCCACTGCTGCCTCAGTAGCTCTCTGCAGCCACATGCATGGGCGGGAGGTACACAGCACTTGGGAACGGTGGCTGTAGCAGAAGCCCAAAGACAGCCTCACCCCTATCTTGGCACCTCCTGCTACCTGCTTCCTCCCTACGACGCTTTGAACCCAGGGCTGCTCTGTCCATCCCCTGGGCAGCCTCTCATCCTCTAGAGCTGAGCAGGGAGAACAGATGTGGCATTCGTGAGCTAGACTTCAGGGCACCCACCAGGTATCTCCCAGGGTCCAGTCCAGGCCCTGGTTCTCACAACAGGGCCGAGCAGACAACTCAGTGTCTGAGTGACTGAGAGAAGCCTCAGGCAAGGGCAGGAAATAAAGCAGAGATGGTCAGTGTGCCCAGAGCAGGCCATTCCCAGAGGGCAGTGGGAGTGCATGGAAGGCAAGGAAGCTGAGAGGGGAAAGTATTGCTTATACAGAGCTGGTGAGTGTGGCAGACCAGGCTCCAGAGCCAGGCTGCCCACGGAACCAGGAGGCTAAAGCCCAAGTGTGTCTGAACTCTAGACAGGGACCTTGGTCTGGAAATGAGCAAAATATAAGAGCTCCCAATGAACAGCTTCATGCAGCTAATTCCCAAAGGTCAGGCAGAATTCTCAACAGTCAGCCTCAGCCCTCCTTTTTCTAGCAAACAACGCTACCCTCAGCACCTCTTACCAAGCCCTGCACCCTAAGGAGGAGCCCAGAGAGGGATGGGCCACTCTTGGGTCTAGGGAGGGCTGTCTGCTTTGCCAGGCAACATCTCCCCGGACCTCCCGGGTCCACCAGGAGTGCTCCTTTGGCATGTCAGAGGAGAGGAGGCTGGAAGGGAGAAAGGAGGTGATGAACGAAGGCTAAAGGAGTGCCTGGCCCCTCCTGCTGGGGCATCTGGCCAGCGCCCCTGGGCAGTGAGACCTCCTTGTGCTTGCTGTAGGAAAGAGGCTTGTCTAGCCCAAGGAGAAAGCCCTTTCAGAGCCCTCTGGTCCCCGGGCATCCTCTGCCTCCCCCAGGTCCCTGGCCAGGGTGCTAGATGACTGCTACATGCTGCAAGATGTGTTCAGTGGGAGAGCCGCCAGAGCAGCTGGGCTCCCAGAGGGGCTCAGCTGTGGCCAGCTGCAGGGGATGCTACATTCCTCAAAAAGAGCAGCAATGCTGGGGGAGGCAAAGGGTGGAACAAAAGACAAGACAAAAAACCAAGTCAAGACCACCAAGAGGAGGCACAGGTGGGGCTCTGTCCCAGGCAGGGGACCGAGCAGGACCAACTGACCAGTGGCCTCATCTCCCACTTCTGCCCCTGGAAACCCCTGGGAGTCAGTTGTGTCCACACAACACTCCTATTTTCAGTGTGATACAAAGAGACGTGTGTTCACCAGGGCTGACTATACCTAGACGAATGAACAGATATAATGTGGTCACACACATGTGGTCACACACACACACATAGACACAGACACAAACCACGCACACGCACACGCACACGGACTACAGGCTCCACTGCCAGTGGGACAAGTCCAGTAGCCAACAGACATGCAGCAGGGTGAAGGGTCCAGAGAGACACAGAGACTATGTACAGGGGGGAGGTGAAGGCCAGCAGGCCCCCTTCCCACACCTCCACCCAGCCTCTTGTCCTGAGTGAGGTCCTTAGGAACATGAGGGGCTGGTGGCACTCTCCAGAGAGGACTGAGATAGGCGCCTGGTAAGAGATCCGAGCGTGGAGTCTGCCACAGAGGAGGTGGGGAAGAGTTTGTACCAGCCAGTAACCGCAGCACTCAGGTCCAGCTCGTCCAGCATGATCTGGGCCATGCCCATGAAGCACTTGTGGTCCATGCGGCCGTAGTCTCCCCAGACAATCACCTGTCAGCAGGAGAGGAAGAGTGAGGAGCCGAGTTACATCCTCAGCTCCAGGGCTGGGCAGTGGGCCCAGGAACCTACAAGTTTTGGCAGGGGATAGATGGGGCAGAGAAAGCCAGAACTCAGGCCAATTCTAGACAACTTTCTGAGCACTTAGGACACACCCAACTTGATCTTGTGCACATGACATGCATTACTTCAACTGCTCTAGCAAGCCCTGCACGTAAGGATAGAGTGTATTACTATTTCTACTCAGAGAAAACTGTGGCTCATTAATACTGTGCCCTCATTGAAACTAGGGAAAAGATACACAGCAACTTATAAGTTGTGGGTTAGAACCTAAGTGTGTCTGACCCCAGGCTTTCCAGCATGCTGGTCAACACTGTGCCCAGCAAGTAGCAGACAAAGAGCCCTGTGTTTGGGTCATAGCTCCAGCACTGCTGCTGACTCACTGGGCCTTGCCTAAACCCTTGGCTTTCATGGGGTCGAACCTATGACTCTAGTGAGTTTCAAACCGACACCCAACATCGTGCCCTCTGCCCAGGAGCCCTAGGGTTCTGCAGTTCCTTGCGCTGCACATCCAAGGGCTCTTGTTCCACAACCACCTTAGCCTGTAGGAAGAGCCTGTTGAGGTTTGGATAAACTCTCAGGCTTATGTGTTAACAGTTTAGTCTCCAGCATGAGGCTCTTTAGAGGTGCTGGGAATCTTTAAGAGGTGGGCCTTCATAGGAGATTTTAAGCCAGTGGCGGGGGGGAACCTCAAAGAAGACCATGGGGACCAGGTCTCCTCTTTTCTGCTTCCTAGCTTCCATGAGGTGAGCAGCTTCCTCTCTTGCTGGCTCCCACTGTACGGCCTGCCTCACCACAGTCCCAGAGGCAACAGGACCAGCTGACCATGGCCTGAACCTCTAAAACTGCACCAAAATAAACCTTTCCCCCTTTTAAGCTGATTATTTTAGGTATTTTGTTACAAATAGGAAGAGGACTAACAGTCCAAATGAGAAACCAGGCATTCCAGACCAGCCTGGCTCTCATCTCTTTTCTGCCACCTCTATGGCCTCAGGCAATGTTAACAGCCACCACTGCCATTGCCACCACCACCACTACCATTAATACTCAGCAAGTGGCAGCCTATGTGCCAGGCACTAGGTTAGGCCCTTACATGCAAGCTCTTGATCCAGTTCTACAACACATCACCCATAGCCAGTGAGTGTCAAGCTGGAGTCAGAACTTAGAATGAGCCTGGAGAGAGATTCACCACTGTGCTGTCTGCCCAGGTAAGTTCAGGCTCTTCACCTACAGAAGGGGCACCACGAATCCTCCCTTACAGGATGGTTGTGAAGGCCTGATGCGATGTGTGCCCTGGGGCTTTGTCACTCTCAAGTAGTTGGGATGAGAGTCACCTAGTCATTTGTTAAAAACTCCAGCCCTAAGTATCTAACAAAAGCCTGGCATCCAGCCGAAGCACAGTGAACATCAGCACCAGGGAGGGGGAGACAGCTGGCAAGAGCAGCCTGGGGAGCAGGTTCACCATGCCCTGAACCTTGGCTCCCTTATGAGTCAGCTAGGGGCAAGTACACCTCATGGGTTTGTGAAAATAGGCAACGCAAATGAATGCACTGGTACAGTGCTTGCCAGGATGAATCACAAATGAAAAGCTTTTAAACAACGATTCCAGTTTCCGAGGAGCTTCCCAGCCCAGCTCCCCCTGTAACACTCACCTGCAGCACCTTGCCCTGAGGCCCCTCTTCAAAGAGCAGAGCCTGCTGGTACAGGGGGTCACAGGTCTTCTTGGCTACCTTTGTCTTCTTCTTTGCTAAACAGGCTCCATTTTCCAGCAGGTAAACCTTGATATAGGTGGCTGAGGGGTGAGGGAAAGTATGGGGAGCTTCTATGAGTGACAGCTATGACCTGCTCCATCCCAACCTCCAGGTGGCCCTGGAGGTGAGCAGGTGAGTAGACTGAGCTGACCAGTGCAGAGGAGCCAAAGAAGCCCAGACAAACCTTGATCACTCTGGCGTCCCTTGCCCCCACCTCGTTCACTGACCTCCTGCCAAGCTGTGACTCTGCTGTCAAGAACACTGACTTAGGCCAATGAGGAACTGAGGATGTGCTCGATCCAGAGCTCAGCTGGGTACCCTTCCTTCCAGGACCCCATTTCCCAGATCCCTCCCGCAGCTGCTCACCTGGGAGGGATTTAGAGCCTGGCTTGGGAGTCAGGCCCCGAGCTTCAATCACTTCCACTTCCAGCTGGCCACCCCGGTCCACGATGGCAATGTGCACATCTCCTGCCAGGGAGAAGAGGAAGTGTGTAGGCAGAGCAGGGCAGGGGCAGACCGGCCAGCTGCTGAGAGGATGCTGCGGCATCAGAGAACGGAGCCAAATGCTTGGGTTGGAACTGCTCCTGGGACTGCCTTCAAGTGACCCAGAAACACTCTGATAGGTCTAGTGCGTGAGGTGGGGCATGAGCTCCAAAGGGCATGCTTAGGTCACAACAAACGGCTGCCCAACTCCCACGTGAGTCAGCTGACTGCAGGCTTCTGGTTCACTGAGCAGAACAGGAAGGGTTGGGGACAGAGTTTCCTAGGTCAGGAGGGCTGTGGGCTCTGGCTCCCCATCTCCCCGACCCCAGCAGTCCTCAGCCACTTCTCTTACTATGTCAGACAGATGCTGAAAAGGTATCAGTGCAAAGAGATGCCAAGTTATGGGCCATCCCAGGACATGAGGCACTACCTGGGCATGAGGCCTCCTTGAACCACTGCCAAAGGAGGGAGGCTGGCAGCCCCCGGTAACTCGTAGAGAGCTCATTGCGTTCCCTCAAATGGAGCAACCAGCATGGGCAAGGCCTGTGTGTGAGTATGTTGTTAACTGATTTCTGGGAACTATTAGCTTTCTTCATCATGGATTAGCAGAAGTAGAAAGATGTAATACTCACTGCAAGAGAATGGAGAATTATAAGCCTGATCTAAAAAACTGAAATGAGCCAGACTTTGGGTTCAGCCGCCTACTGTGGATTCTCAAGCCATAATACAATTGTTCATATATTCATACCAGGAGGAGTAGGATTTACTATTGCCCAGGAGACATCCTGAAATTCATCCTCCCCCAGGATTTCTGCCCTTTTCTTGGGAGGGAGGGTCTATTATGGCATTCCTAACCAGATTGTCTTGTCTTTCCCAGTTTTGGACACAAGGGGCCACTACACGCAAGTGTTCTGCAAAAGTGCATTGGCCTCCAAGCAGCTGGTTCCTCTCACTGCTGCCCACTTCATAGCTAGATCTAGGACAGGGAAATGCAGGTTCTCCAGGCCCTTTTGAGCCTGAAAAAAAAGCTAGCAGTTAGCCAAATCCAACTCTCTGAAGAAGATACAGGTAATTCTGGGACCAATTCTGCACTTGCCTTCCTCCATTGCTATAAGGGTCAAAGACAGCACTGTGGAGATGGGCTGAGTGGGGAGATGCATATCACACAACGCCCAGAGCAGACTGGTGAGAAAGGCAGTGCAGGGTGAGGAGGCGCCTCCAGGCAGCCAGCTGGAGGAGGGGCCTCTTAAAGTCAATACAGCCAACACCTTAGGGAGAGAGCTGAGAGCTCATCCAATGAACCAGACTGCTGCTAAGAGATTCAGGTGTAAGCTTCAAGAAGTCTTTTCTAACTCCAAGGACAAGGGTTAAGAACATTACCACAGGTGCCTTTTACTCAAAACTGGCTAGCAGTGTTTAGACAGCAAGTGGTAGGTGAGTGTAGCGTGAGGGGAGGCAGGGATGCGTTGTGACAGGCACTGAGCACAGTGGACAGAAAGGCTGGGACCCTGTCCTCCCCAGTGAGGGAAGGGCTGGTGAGTGCTTTGCAAACTCCTCATTGGCACAACAGCCCAAGGAAGGGCTCCTTCCTGCTGCCTGCACCACATCACACTGAGGCCCCCACAGAGCCTCCCCTTCCTGCTCCGGCCACCAGCATCCCAGTCACTCTGACCTCAGGGAAGACTCACCCATGGGAGGCGTTGCCAGCGTCTGTCGCCCCACAATCTGGGCTGGTCCCAGCCCATCCAAGAAATCGCTGAACTGGCTTTCAGCTCCAAGCCTGGTGGTGGGGAAGATGAACCTGCAGAAGGAGGCAAAGGGGCATGTGAGGGTGTCTGGGCAGCCCTGGGGTGGGAGCTGGGTACAGGGGCTCTGCACCTGGGACACTGGGCACTCCCCTCTGTGCCTCAGTTGCTCCTCTATGCAGCGTGAGCAAGCTACTCTGGGGCCAAATAACTTTTTTTTCTGTATATTGAAGAAAAACACTTTTGTGTCCCTAAAGACTAATATAAATCACATAGTGATGCTATTTAACCCTTTGACCCTTGGAATTCTGAGATGACCCTTAAGAGGCAAGCCTTGCTGGACACTTGTGTCCTCAACAGATGTTGATGCCAGAATCAAAGACAGGTAGGAAACTTCAATGCCTGGAGCCAATTCCAAGAACTGAGGTTTGACTTGATCATAAATTTAAAATCCAAGTCAATAATGTAAGGTGGTACCCAGAACAGCAACTGAAACCAAAATAACACAATTATAGGGTTGAGATGAATCGGAAGAGATGGTGGGTGGTCCATGGCTGTGGGGGGCCTGAAAATAGTAACAAGAAAAACTGACAGTGATTGAAAGCTGGCCAGGTGCCTACCATGCACCATGTTCCACGTACATTATGTCATTTAATCCTTACAACCTCTCTGGGTGATTGGGACTATGACCCAATTTTACAGTGAGAAGGCAGAGGTTCTGGGAGATAAAAGACTTGTTTTGCCTGCAAATAGAGATAATGTCCAATTCATAGGGTTGTGGTGACGACTGGGCAGATAGTACAGGAAAAATTTTGGACAAACAGGGAACAACAAATGGTAGTTACTATTGTTACTGCTGCTGCTGCTGTCACCAAGGGACAAGTGCTGCTTTTTCATGTCCTCAAGGCTAGATATTCTGGGTGTGGCCAGCAGAGAAAGACAGATGAGGGAGGTTTGGCCCAGGTGTGTTCAGGAGTTACAATGGATCAATGTCCCGGCTCTCCTGGCTGGAGAGATAAAAGGGTATCCAGGAAAAAATCCCATTAGATGCTTTGGCCATGACCCCCACGGGCCAGTGACAGGCAGGGAGGGGTTTGCTTGTCAGAGAGCCTGTGTCTATCTCACTAGGCTCCATCTCCACTCCCCAGCAAAGAGCTTCAAGGCACTTGCTTTTTTTTTTTTTTATCATAACCAGCACTAGCCTGGAATCACATTCTTATGACAATGGGATCTGAGAAAGATAAAGAAAATGTAGACTACAGCTCACAGAATTTGGAAAGCTTTATAGCTTTATGTGTAGAGATTGGTTTTGTTTTTTGTTTTTTGAGGCAGGGTCTTGCTATGCACTTCTGGCCAGTCTTGAGCCCACTTTGTAACCCAGGCTGGCCTCAAACTCACAACAATCCTCCTTCCTCAGCCTCCCCGAGTGGTGGGACTACAGGTGTGCACCACCACACTCAGCTTATGTGTAGAGATTGTGAATAAAGGTTACAGAGTCAAATGACCTTACTTCACATACTGACTACACCACCACTTAATAACTGTGACCTCACATAGGTTTCCTCTCTCTCCTTCAGTGCCTCAGTTTCTTCACTTGTAGGCAGAGATAATAGTGGTGTGCATGAGCCTCATGTAGCTGCAGTTGTGAACTTGGTTCTGGGGCTGATTCCAGTATAAGAAACATGGATCTGAGGTGCCCATGGTACTGGACACGAGGCAGGGTACATGAAATGCTAGCGGCTACTTCTCTTCACTGGAGAAGGTACACCTGGGCCTGTGTCCATGGGTTGTGCATCATGGATTCAACCGAGTGCAGATGGAAAACATTACAGAAAACAGGTGCGTCTGCCTTTTCCACGTCATGACCCCCTAGGCAGTAAAGTGCCGCAGGTGCTTCCATCGCACTGAGAACTCTAAGTAGTCTGCATGTGGCTTGCGGTGTGGCTTGAGGAGCGATGAGAGTACCGTGCCATTTTACACAAGGGGCTCTGGCTCCTGTGGAGTTTGGGTGGAAGGCAGGTCTTCATGCCAATCATCCGCAGAAGTGGAGGGCCAACAAGATAGCATGCTCACTCAATAGTAAGCAATGGAGCCACAGAGTCCTGAGACTTGATGAAGCCGAAGCAAAGGACCTTAGTCATAAACTATAATTTCACAGATTTAGGTGAGGTATTGAGGAATATTTAACCCAGAGATTTAAATTTTTCTTACTACAACCCACATATAAGAAAAAAAATTTAACATCATGATGCACTAAAGACCTGTGTGTTTCTGTACATCAGAAACCGAAACCAAAGTTCACAGGGTCACTTGTCCTTACTACCTAGGATATACCTCAGCTTTTTTCTTCTTCTAATGCTTATTTTGACTCATTATAGTAATTTTCCTTCCTACCATAAGCCAACACCAATAGTTTGAAAGACTAATTCACACTCACAGATTTAATCCAATCTCCTTCCCTAACTCCAAGCAAGGCTACTCATGGAAACTCCAATCATCTGAGCCAGGACAATGATTTCAGACTAAGGAATTTAGTCTGAAATACTCCTTTTGCCCTATCCTCTGGAGCAGGGCAGTGTGTCGGTGGGAGGAGGAGGGAGGCCTGGGTCCCTCCTGAAGGAACGAAGTACTCCTCAGCCTCAGATATTCTGATGCAAGCAAGGAAACCCTGGGGCCCATGCACCGGGTGTCTAGGGGAAGGACATGGGTGGCAGAGGCACACAGGAACCCAAACATCTCAGTTGCAAACACATAAGCAGATCTTGCCACCCTGGTGGGCTGTGTAAGAACCAGGGGGAGGGCAGCGCTGGCCGGGGTACACGTACGTGCCATCGGAGCTGTTGCTGTTTGTGCTCCCGTCCGTGGATTCCCGGCTGCCCTGGCGCGTGACTCGACTCCGCATCTCCACCGCAATGCCTGTCTCCGTGCTTCTTCGGATATTACTCCGCAGCTTCTTGGTGGCCCCTTCTGGGACCCCCGCAAACCCAGGATGAGAGAGAGAACAAAGTCAGGTCACAGCCAAGGCTTCTTGTAGAATACAGCTACGGTCACCTCTGGGCAGGGGCAGGCAGGCAAAGGTAGGACTAGAGGCAGGAGTGTTGCCTGGTTGAGCCAAGAGCTGGTCTACAGCGTGACACTTGGCCCTGCAGAGGCTACTGACATAGACAAAGCAGACTTGAAAGATGGCTGGACACAGAGTCGGGGTGCTGAAGTTGGGACTGGCCGGAGCCACCAGCAGAGCCCCAGCCCTGGAGCCCTTACCCTCCTGCCAGACTCCAGAGGGTACCTTCCCAAGCTACTTCAGCTCTTGCCCCCAAAACCTGTATGTTCTTCCCTCTGTTTTCTGGATTATTTGTCTTCCTTAGGGTTCCCAGACTTACTTTCCTTCTTCCAGGTACTTTTGGGACACCATCACAATCACACCACACAACCTACCTCTCTGACTCCTTCCCAGGCCTTATAAAAATCCATGGGAAGCCCAGCCACTCAAACAAACCTGCCTTGTCAAGATGGGTCTGAACAGGGAGAGGGATGAGCGTGGTGAGCTGGAGTGGCCTTCAGAGAACAAGACAGAGGGAAGCTGCCAGCTTGACCTGACCTGACTCTGGCTTTGAAAGAAAGGAGTGTGGAAGAGCCCCAGAGGTGTACAGTGTGTGCCCACCCAGTGTCTCTGTATCCTGTCTGGGGGACTCTACCCTGGCCCAGCAGAGAACATGGGGCACCTTCCCCCTCCGAGCAGCACACCATCCAGTTGAGTTTCCATAGCAACCTCCTTAGCATTGCAGTGTGGTCCTTCTACACAACCTCGGCTAGAGGGGGTAGGTTGGGGGTTTGCAGGGATTTCCCCTGCTGAAGATTTCCTGCCCCAGGAACTTGTTGGGGAGGAAGTGGTACTCAGTTAGGAACTGTACCAAAGGGGCCATTTGCTGTCACTGGTTAGAGGCTCAAGCAAATTAAGAGTGGAGTTGCCTGCAGGGACGGGGGGGTCCTCAGGTGGAACAGGTGGCACAGCCCCTGGAAGCAGTGGGGAGGGGTGTCGGGTCACCCTGACCATCTTTTCTCCCACCCACACACAATGGTGTGTTGGGGGGGGACCCCACTCCCTTGCTTTGCCCTGCTTATCTTTCAGAAAGTCTCCGCAGGGCAAGGGAACGATGAGAAGGCTGGGGTCACAAGTGCGTGAGGCAGCGGAGGGGAGGTCATGGGACAGGGTTGGTGGTGGTGGGTAATAAGAAATGTCTTCTCTAAAATCAGCTCAGTCTCTGGGATGTTGGACTAACGACCATATTCAGGAATCAGTGAGACTATCAATATGTCTGTCTGTGTCTCTGTATCTCTGTGCCTTTGTTTCTCTCTGTCTTTCTCTTTCTCTTTCTCTTTCTCTTTCTCTTTCTCTTTTTCTCTTTCTCTTTCTCTTTCTGTCTCTCTCTCTCTCTCTCTCTCTCTCTCTCACACACACACACACACACACTTTTAATCTTATATGTATTCCTTTCACACAGGCATAAGCAGATCCATGTAAGTGCTGACAGTCACTATATGAGTATGATTATCATACAAAAAATCCTGTGTATGTTTATACAAAGTCACAAAGTTATAGATGGTCCTACCAAGTCTGTGTCATATGTATATACATGATGTGTATTATGTCATACAGTCAGGTTACATACATGTGTTCTTTACACCAGAATACTTGAAATTGAATTCGTCCCACTCAATTCAATGTGAATTAATACACATGCAATGAAGCAAGCCCACACATGATATGTGATCTGCCACACACATGGACAGCTGGATAAAAATGGTGGCTGTGGGAGGATGCTCCCTGTCCTCAGCTCCTAACAGCCACATTCCTTCTAACTGACTTAGAAGACAGATGGGCTGTGGGGGTTGCAAGTAACCCTCCCTCCCTTTCACATCCCTACCACCTTAACACATGCTCTTAAAGCTTAGGGAAGCTCTGACCCATTTGGAAGTGAATTTACCTTCTTAGATAAGACCAGGCCAATGCAACATGAGTCTTCAAATAGGGGAGTCACAGAATCCTGAGGAGGTACAAATAGTACACGAGCACCCACCCCCACCACTTCACAGAGGAAGGCTCTGAGGTTCAGGTACCAAAAGAACTAGGACTACATCCAGGCCTGCCGACTTCCAGTCTACTGACACACTACTTCTCTTTCCCGTCCCAATGCCATCTAGTTGAGATGTGACTCAGCAGAGTTAAGCTCCATGTGTTCAGGGGGAGGAGAAAGGTCTTGCAACCTCAGAGAAAAATTCCTCTACTCTCTTTATATCTGTCCAGTCTCAACCCCTTTTGATTCTGGGATAGCTTTATATTGCTTCACTCTAGAAAGCCAAGCAAAATTGCCTGTAATGATTTTGTGGCTCTAGAGAAACAAAGACTCTAGGAATTGTCCATCTGTCCCATCACATACAAGGAAGCAGCTGTTGCAGCTGAGCAACAACCCCATGGCATCTTCTGAAATGGTCCTGATCCCTCTGGCCCAAAGCCTAGAGGACCCTAGAAGGGAGTGCTGCTGTCCTTGGTCCTGAAACAATAAGCTCTAGTTTGACAGGAGCTAGGTTAGCCCTATGTGGACCCAGCCCAATGCCAGGCCAGAATTAACCTGTGTTCTCGCACACCAGATCTCTGACCCATCTTCCTCATTACTCCCACAACTTAGAGAATGACATATCTAGAAGGAAGGTAGGAGACAGCATTTTAGCTTCATTTTACAAAAGAGGAAACTGAGACCCAGCAGGAAACGACTTCCCAAAGTTCCATAGGAAATTCCAGAGCCAGGAGTAGCCCTCTAAATCACCAGAGTGAATTTGTGAATGTCTACTCTGGGACAAAATGAGCGATAATCTGGAAGGGCCAGCCAGGCAGGGGAAGTAAGGAGGAGGCTGGTAACAGTGGGCAGGCTAGATATGGGGCCTGGATAGGAGAGAGGCTTTGAAATGAAAAGAGATGGGCAAGGCTCTAACCAATTCAGGCTACAAATAATCTAAGAGAAAGGGGGCTTCTGGGAAGGACAGAACCACAGCCCAGAAGGCTGGGTCCAGTAGAGGAATTCCTCCAGACTCCACATAGCCCAGCCCTGCAGGCAACTGGGGCATCCCATCTGGGGACAGCAGGGAGGCAGCAAAGGGCATGTTTCCGGGACCTGTTCCCAGAACAGTGATTCTAGGGCCAACACCCATGGTGAGTCATTCCCACACATCCCTCCGGTGCCAGACTCCCACCCAGGAGGGGGCTGAGGCTGGAACACTGACATCCTCAAGGCTTGGGACAAACAAAACCAAACAAAAACATAGATAAGGAATATAGATAGAAAAGGAGTGTGTTACAAGGAAGAGACAGAGGTGTAAAGGGCAGATAATTCATTTCTTTCTTGGCTGTACTATGTGACCCTGTGTAATTAATAACAGCACCAAAACTTCACTGAGTAGCTCCCATGTGCCAGGCATGAAGATGTCTGCTTTGCATATGCGGCCTCATTTAATCCCCTGGGCAATTCTGAAACGCATATATTATTGTCCTTGTTCTATGAATCAGGAACAGGATCAGGTGATCCTTACCTAGACCACCCTGCTAGTAAATGACAGAAGGTGGCTTTGAAGGCCAGCCTGAGGTCATTCTCCAGGAAAGTCCCTTCTTCACAAGGTTTGGATACCTCATGGATAAATGAGTATACTGAACTGGATGACCTCAAGAGGCCCTTCCTGTTTTTTGTTTTTAAGTTTTTGGCTTTTTTTTTTTTTGTCTTTTTGAGGCAGGGTCTTGCTATGCAGTTCAGGCTGGCCTTGAGCTCACTTTGTAGGACAGGTTGGTCTTGAACTTGCAATGATCCTCCTGCCTCAGCCTCCCAAGTGCTAGGATTACAGGCATGCACCACCATGCCCAGCTTTCCAGCTGTTTGTTTGTTTTGGTTTTTTTTTGTCTTTTCCAAATCACATTTTTGAGTTCTTTTTTTTTTTTTTACACCGGGAATTGAACTCAGGACCTTGTACTTGCCAGGCAGGCACTTATACCAATGAGCTATATCCCCAGCCCAAGAGGCCCTTCCTGCTCTGACATTCAGAAATTAGATGATTCACAGGGACCTGCAGTTAGAAGTACATCTAGGTGGCTCCCCTGGCCCCAGGCTCTGGGCCTTAAGCCCTGTACTGACATAATCATGGAGCCCAGGGATCCAGAAGGCCCATCATCACTCATCTCTTCCTAAGGCAACAGATCTTTCTGGCATCTACTCGCATCCCTCCCTGCAACCTATGAAGACTAGGTAGATAACTGCAGTGTTTTCTAGTGACTCAGTCCCCTGCCTTGGCCATGGGAGACTTCTCTTCCCAATTTGGGGTACAAGAAGCCTTCAGGTCTGAAGCTGGGTTTTTGTGCATGGTCTCTGAGGGCCAGACTCCTGAGGCCCAACAGCTCTACAACCTCCTAATCTTAATCCCCTATCCATAATCCCTTGGTCCTATCCCAGCTCTGCTTGTCCCAGCCCAAGTCCTGGATCCCTCACTTCCCTGAATCCCTGGTCCTAGGCCTATACCTTCCCCCATGGCATTAGTAACTGCAAGCCCCTTCCCCATCTAGCCTCTCCTAGCCAGGATGCACATCACAGCATGATGCTGGAAAAGACCATCCAATGTGTTCCTTTTGAGGGCTTTGTAAAAATCTATTTTAAGGCCTAGAAAAGTCCCCCACCTAGTCCCAAGGCGGAGTCTTGATGAGCACTCTCCCTGGATCCTCCAGTGCCCCCGCCTCCTCACCACCCCCATCCAGCTGCCTATTTGAAGGTTTCATGAGGAAGTTGTTACACTGAACAGAATAAGCAGGAAAAGATTTTACAACAAAACCAGCTGGTGTCTGGGCCAATGCCACAAAGTGAGGGGGTCTTTGGTGTGGAGTGTTGGCTCCTCCATGACATGGGGTCTGTGTGGAGCTGTGTACAACAAGGTTGGTCCCCCAGCAGTCTGAACAAACCTAGGATTCTGCAACTAGATGTCTGAGAAAGTATATGATATTTATGAGGATTTAGCTGTTAAGGTGTGTGTGAGCATGGCTGTCACATGTGACATGCTTGTGATCTGGGTCTGAACATCTGTACTCAACAGATTGTGTTTTTTTGGTTTTATTTGTGATCCTGTACACTATGAATAAGAATTACTGTATTGTGCTTTCCTGGCAGTATGAGCGGCTTACCTGGGCAACTGAGCATCTATTTACGTAACTGTATCTTTGTGTGTCTGTCTTGTGACTCTGTTACGAATCTGTGTGACTAAGTAACTACATTTGTGTGGTGATTTGTACTAAGGAGACTAAGAGCTGACAGGTGAGAATGCATCTTGTGGCTGTGTGTGTCTATAAAACTGTGGTGTCACTTAACATGGTGCCAGGAATGCTGGGCTGTTTAATAAATAATTACTGTTTATCAAAGACTTATATAGGTGGAGTGTAAAATACACAGCCTGAACTAGGAAACCCACCTGCTAGGGCTTGATGCCAGGTAGCAGGGAGGGAGCTGGACAGTTGCCTCCAGTGCCTGCCTGGAGCTATCTACAGCCACATTCTAGACCTACAACAGTGCAGAGCCTTGTAAATGGGAAGTTCTATGAAAGTGAGTGTGATCTGGGAGGGCACACCCATCAGGTGAGTCCCTGGGTACTCATTGCAAAGGACCCCCACCCCTACCCCTTGGTGCCCTGTACCCCATGTCCCCTCACCAGGTTGAGGAAGCTGAAGTGTGCTCTTGCTCCACTGAGTCAGGCCCACGATAGCCACCATCTTGGCACCCAGGCTGCTACGTCGCTTCTTGGCAGTGGTGGTCCCGGCCCCACACCCAGTTTGCTGGGATCCGCAGATTTCACCGCTGATGCTAGAGCTCCGAACCACATTCCTGGAGGCCCCAGGTGAGGCTGGACTCGGCTCCCCGTTAAACATGGTCCCCGGGGCTGCAGGGCCTCAGGCAACTCTGAAGGTGGGTGGGAGACAAAGGGATTCCACATCAGACTCCAGTGACCTGACCACGGCCCTGCCACTTCTAGCTGTGTGATCTTGGACAAGTCACCTAGCCTCTTCAATGCTAGGAGTTAAATGAACAAATAAGTCTCAAGGGTGTGCACAGGGCCTGGCTCAATACATGAGACTACTCTCGTAAGCAAGTGGCTATGAAAACCGGCAGGTGATCTGCTTTGGTGGTGAAGACCAAGGCTATGGAGTCAGATAGTCTGGGCTTGAATTCCAAAGGCCCCTACATACCTGCTGGGTGATGTGGTGACCAAACATCTTAGGGTTTCAGCAAATAACTCAGCAAAGTGACAAATGAAGGCCCTTACCTCCTAGGGTGACTGTGAGGACTAAATAAGATAGTGCAGGTAAAGTGTTGGGAACAGTGTCCATGCAGAGAAAGGCTATTGAGCATATGTTGCAGGTGACTACTTTCATAGCAAATAACAAAAGAGGGGGAATAAAATAGCCTCCAGCCTGTGCACATGGTGAAAGAGGTCCTCCTGGGGGAGAAGGGGGTCCAGAGAAGCCTAAAGCAGCTGGCAAAAATCACCCTTCACTGCACTGCTGAGAGGCAGCCACTGTCAGCATTTTAACTTAGTTCCCTCCAATCTTCTTTTATACACTCAAAACAATAACTGGACTCATAATGTAAATGCAACTCTTATATCCTGGTATTTTCCATTTAACATTTTATCATAAGCATTTCCCCATGTCATTAACATTTTGTATAAATGTTTTAATGCCACCATAGTCATCTGTTATATAGAGGTAGCATAACTGGCTTAAACATTTCAATACAGTTACCTCTGGAATCAACTCCAAGTCTCACTCTTTTTCTCCTCTCTTTTATTTTATTTTATTTTATTTATTTTATTGTGTATTTAGCTCACAGTGTATAGAGGTTTCAATCCATAATTGGCTGGCTCCAAAGCAGGGTGGCATGGCAGACAGGCATCGCAGAGGAGAAGCAGTTCATGGTTGGGGAGAAGGTAGCAAAGCAACAAGCTCTCTCCTCTCTTTTAAATAAACACAGAAACAAACATTTTTCTACACTGGTTTATAGACTAATGTCCTTAGGACTAGGTCCAAGAAGTGGCCGGGTGGGAGAGTGTGGTACTGCTGGGAGCTTACCAGCTGTCCAGCTCCCTCCCTGTTGCCTGGCAGAGGACTGGTTTCATCCAGGTGCCACCCTGTCCCTTGTTTTGGAGACGGATCTTCATGAATTTAAGGCCATCAGGGAATGACCTTCTCCTTAGCCACTCTCACTCACCTAAAGGTGGGCCCATGACTACGTCAGCTCAGTTCAGCTTAAGAGAACGATCTGGATTCTGTGCTTACAGGAGAGATTGGGGGAGGTTTCTCTCTGTCCTTGTTTCTCTCTTTTTCTCCCCCAAGACCCCATCTGCTACATGGGGCCCAGCCTTAGGGTGCAGCCAGTGCACAGACCTGAAAGACGTCAGGCCGCACTTGGAACCTGCCTCCCTGTTCTTCCACTTACGCATTTTCCATAGCTTAAGCCAGTTGGAACCAGAGTTCTTAGTTATATCTGAAAGCATCCTGCCTGACACTGAGGGTGTATTTTGTTTTCTTTTTATCCTTGGGCTATATTGCCAAATTCTATCCCAAGTACAGAAATTTACTCTCCTCATTAGCTATGTTCAACAAATATTTAATTTCCTAAAATTCCAAGGCCAATGCTGAATGCCAGGGTACTATATAGTAGTGAGCCAAGGAAACTGGGTGCTGCTCTCCCAATGCCTCAGTCCAGGAGGGCAGAGAGACAGTAAATAGCCAATTTCACACTTAAATATTTAATGGTGGGTATGATAAGTGCTAGGAAGAGGACAGAGGGCTCTGAGATCCACTCTGTAGAAGCACCACAGGCATCTGAGGCCCTATTTTATGGAGGGTGGGGGTCTCCAGGTGTCAACTTCTATAACTTGGCTGCAAAGCCCAATGCTGCAGTCAGTCTCCTTGGCTCAGGCAGAAGACAGGAAAGCCACTGGTCCTGCTGCTCAGCACCTAGCACCGTGCTGGCTCTGTTCCAGCCCAGAGCTCTCTTCCTGGTGCAGCTGTGCAAGCTAGGGCTCAGGGCACTTGGTTGGACCTTCTGCCCTCAGGCCTACCCCCTGAGGGAGTCTCACTCTTCAAAAGACATAGAAAGGGGACAGAATATGAGATTGGGAGAGGCACCACTCTGGCTGCCGAGAAAGTCCCCAGACTGCTGAGAGTTGTCACCTGGTCTCTCTGCCAACATGGCTCCTGCAGCCTGGCAAATTAAGGCTGACAAGGCAGATGAGTCAGAGCCCTGCTTTCCCTTCTTTGTAGCTCTCTGGATAGTTCTCACTCACCTCGTGACATGATCAGCGCCCCAGATTATATTTCTCCACCCCGCCTCAACCACGTAGCTAATGGAAAGTCCCCCTGGACTTTGGCCTATGCTGATCCTTTCTCTTTAGTTTCCAATTCTAGTGCCAGTTTGTGTGGGTTTTGGGGTATCGGCATGGTCTTTTGGTGGAAGGTGGGACAGGATTTATCTGATACTGTGAATCTGCCGTGGTATCAGTGTAATTTGTTCTTTATAGCAGTTCGGGAGGTATGTAGGTATCTTCCAAGGTAGATGAGAAAACTGAGTCTCGGAGAAGTGTCCTACTCAAATAGGAAGTGGCAAGGCATGAACACAAATAGTCTCCCATTTCCACAAAGAGACGTACATGCTCAGCAGCTGCTTTCCCTTCAACCCAGAGCTCATCCAAGGATGTGAGCCCATCCCTCAAGCTCTGGCTTTGCCCTGGGGCCCTGGGCTCTTGAAAAAACTACAAGGAAAGTGTCTATGAGGAGAAGATCCACTCGCTGTGGTCTAAATTTCCCAAGTTGGCTGAGCAGCTAAGATGCAGAACCCCCCATCTCCAAGACTTTAACTGAGGAAGACTCCAGGGTGCTTGAGAGCACAAGCCTGGGGATGAGAAGGGGTGAGGAACAGAATTCCTGGCCCTGCCAACCTAGAAGCTCATGTTTCCTCATGAATAATGAGTGGAATTGACAAGCACATGGTTTGATATCCAGAACTGTACATTACACAGAGCCATTTTATCATCGTCAGGCACCCAGGGAACACCTAGGGGACCCAGAGAGCTTACACATGCTTGGGGCAGCCCAGCCTACAGTCTGCAAGCTGCTCCCAGGTGGCAGGAGGAGCCAGACCCACAGCAATAGACCCAAGGTCCCAGGCCCTGGCTTCTGCTCCAGGAGTCTACAAAGGTCAGCCTGGGAGAGGCAGGAATCATGACACGGGATTAGAATTTGAGCATACTCTTCACGTGCAGGTCTCTGGGCCTTAGCTTCTTCATCTGTGTTAAATAAAGGGGTCAGAGTAGGTTCTTTGGGAAAGTCCTTTGCACTGGGAGAGCTGAGTCTGAGACTGCTGCAGTGCGGTGGGGAAGGGGGCTCCAATCTGAGGCTCTAGCTCCCTGACAGCTGGTCTAGCTTTGGAAAGACAAGCCAAAGATCTAGACAGAGATGGCTGCCACACTCCTATACAGCTAGCTGCATAGCAACTCCCGAACCATCAAACCACAGGGATGGCAAAGGAGAAGGAGCAGAGCTGGGCAGACTGCTAAGAGGAGCCCCAGCAGGACACACAACACAGCATGTCAGGTACCAGTGGTTTTAAACAACTGGTAAACAAACCAAAGTCTTTCCATGAAACTCAATTCAATAATCCCTCTGCCTCTGAGCAACACTATCCCTTTTCCAGCCTAGTTCATGGCACCTAGAGCAGGGAACCCTCCTACAATCTCACCAAGCCATGGGAACTCACTTTGAAGTTCTTCCTGCTGACTCCCATCCATTACTACAGCAGCAGAAGAACCTGGCTTTTGTTTATCATCCAGGGAGGAGGAACTACTGCCCCTTTCCTGCCAGAATTCCAGGAGACAGCATCCAAGCTTCCTAAGACTAAGCCTACGTGTTTTCTTTCCAGCCTGCAACATTTGGCCTCTGCCTGGGGTCTTTCTGTCCTAAGGGCTCTCCAAACTTCTCCCGAACCCTCACAACAGCAGGTCCCAGGCCTTGCCAGAGCCTCTGGGTCTCTAGGCTCCTCTGACCATGTGTCTGACCAGGTAATGAATCTTTTATGATAGTCAATGAAGAACCCAAAAGTGTAAGATGAAGCCCGTCACTCACTTTCAACAGGAAAGGCCAAGGAATATCTCACAGGTTGCTGGACTATGAGGCAAGAAAGGGCTGTGAGTAACTGAATCTTCTACCTCTCTTTCCCACCATTAATCCATCTTTTTCCCCATGGATAGGTTTAACTTCAGAATCTCTCTAAACACAGTGCCCTGAAACCATATCATGAGAAACAGCTAATGAGCTAAAACTGACTTGCCATCTCGATTCCAGCCCGGGCTTTTCATCCCACCAAGCAGGAAATCAGGGCCCGGAATAGGCAAGAGACATATCCATGGCCACAGAGAAGGCTGGGGACAAAACCAGAGCTCCAACCTGAGACTCCTAACTCCCAGATCCCCCATTACTTGATAACATCTTACAAGTCCACCCTCCCCACCCCTCACCTATAAGAAAACCCAAACTCACCAAACTGATGAATCTGAGTGTAGAGTTCCACATCACTGGGGCTGCACCCCTTCCAACAGCACACACCTAGGGCATTTGCACAAGGCTTCACTTAACTTCTGCTGAGACACTAGCCTCCAGGAAAGGAGGTGAAGGCAATCAAGGCAGGCTCTCAGGAGGAGGTGATGTGATAAAAAGATCTGGAAGGGAAGAGCTGAGCTCAGAGGAAGGGCTAATGAAGGTATGTGTCCTCGAGGGCTTCCAGAAGCCCTTATGGAGTAAAAAGATGAAATAGCTGTGGGACCTTGAGCCAATCATTTTAGCTTCTAAACCAACCAACCAATGAACCAACCAAATTGAACTCCCAGGTCCCTTACTCTGGCTTTAGGCACTTTAATATCAAACTGCTAAAGTCCTGTAACTTTACAATTTTTAGGTCTGGGAATGTAGCTCAGTGATAGAGCCCATGCCTAATATGCATGATCCTCACAACCAAGAGAGAGACAGAGACAGAGACAGACACAGACAGACAGAGACAGAGACAACAGAGAAAGAGGATTGCTGAGAAGCTCTAGACCATGTTCATTCTCCCTCCAACCTCCTTCTCACTACTGGGGTCCAGGTCCCTGTCTAGATACTGTACCATGCCAGAAGTCACGACAGGGAGGAACTCCTGGCTGTGCCCCCAGCCTGCAGCCCTGAGAAAGTCATTCAGCTTCTCTGACCCTTCACTTCCTCTCTCTGAGTCTGATTACCACTTGGGTTCTGCCTAACCTGGACTGGAGATCAGAGGAACCAATGAGAAGCAGGAGAGCAGAGTGATAAAAACACGTGCTCTGGAGGCAGACAGACTTAGCAGCAAAATCTAGATCTGCCTCTTACAAGCCAGTGATGGAGAGGTTCTATATCAAACCCTGTGAGCTGACATTCCTCATCACTAAGGGGAGATGACAGCATGTACTTTAGGAGACATTTTAGATAAATATTATAAAATGAAGATTGGTACATGCTTAATGACCAATTGGTCAGTTACCCAGTTATTACTCATAATGGTTCCTTGTACATGGTAAATAATTGTCCAGGTGTTAACTTCAATTCACCAAGAGCAACCACCTGAGGGGATAGCCCAGAAGTTACAGGATTACCTCCTGCTGCAGCCCTGGGTACCCTAGAATGAGTATGGATCAGGGTTCCTGTGCCTCTTAGTCGATGTGGAAGGGGCCCAGGAAGCTGCACCTATTCAGCTCCTAGGGCTTTGTAGCATGCTGAGTCTGGCATTTGAAATCCCTGCTCCACCCTGATCCTATCTGGGCCCATATGAGAGGCAAAGTCCTATATCCAAAGAGGAGAAGGGGAAACTTAGGCTGTAGCCTTGCTTTTCCCCACTTGGAGAGAGGTGGGCAGGTGACAGGGCTTGGGATGTGGTTGGGGAAGCAGGCAGGACAAGAAAACACACCCCACCAGAGTGGGGAGCACATGCTAACTTTTTGTCTTGCTGTGCAGACCTTTGTCTCCCTAGACCATCTTATACACACAAACACACACACACACACACACACACACACACACACAAAACACACACACAGAGCACCAAAGTTCAAATATGTGATCACACATAATATGGACCCACACAGGTGATACACACAGAAAGACAAATCACATGTGTTTACAGACATGCACATATGCACCCAAGATACTCATGCACACAAAGGTATGCAAAAGCAGCCGCACAGGCAGTCAAAACAGCCACAGGCATTCAGATTCATATTTGTGTACACACTTGCGCATACTCACCCCCCATGCCCTCCTCTTGGCCCCTGCCCAGGTAAGGGGGAAGAAGAGCCCTATCACTATGGTGTCCAGGGAAGTGGGAAGCATCTTACCCCAGGACGTGAGCTCTCCAGGCTGAGGCACAAACACCAGCTCTGATCAAGCACCTGAACACAAACACACTCATATACAATCCAGCTCCCAATCCCACCCTCCTGGCCCCATCCCTGCCAGAGCAGACAAAGGAGCACACCAGTGAGGTTTGTGGTGAGGAGATGAGAAGGCTGGCAGGGAGCAGCTGCTGTCACCATGGCTACCGGCTGACCCACTTCTCCTCTACCTAGGTAGGCCCACCCAGCCCAGACAAGGTGGGGACAGGCTGCTTTGGGCAGGGTAGGCCCTCTGCCACCATGCACAGTAAAGAGAGGATCTCTGAGGGTGTGTTGAGGGATGAACAAGCACCAGCCCGGCTGTGTCCCATGTAGGAAAGCATCATAGACTCAGACATCCCTTGAGGGAAGCAGGGTGCTGAAGACATGGCCCATGCAAGACCTAGCTTCTCCCAGCACCCAGGCCTCTGGCCTCAGGGAACCACATGGGACCGGATCTGTCTGCAGTCATAGCTCTCATGCAGTGCTGGTATCGGGGCATCGGCCTGGTGTCTCCAGGCCCTGAGGACTTAGCACGTCCAAAACTGAGCAGATCCCAGGCTGGACGAGCCCTGTCTTTGGTTTGGAGGAAGGTTCTGAAGGTGAGACCCATCCCCCACCCTCCAACATGGGACTGCTAGGGGCAGGCTGTGCCTCCTTCTCTGGACGGAGCTGTCTTGTGCCTTCACATAGCCAGGGGGCTCCCAAGAACATGGCTGTGAGTCCTCCTCAGGACCACGGACTTAGAGGAACAATAACTCTTCAGAGTCCTCAGTCTTGAGAGGAGACAGCCTCCAAAGCAAGATGAACTGCCTGTGCTTGACACTCTGTCAGAGCTCCCTGATTCTCTCAGGACAAAGAGAAGCGTCTTACCAAGGCTCCAACCCCATACGAACCTGTCCCTGGCTTGCTCTCCTGGGTCCCACCTCTTGTTCCTACTCTGTATTATGGCCACATGGTTTTCTTTTTGTTCCTAGAAAGTGCCGGTTGGGGCTGGGGATATAGCTCAGTGGAATAAGCGCTTGCCTAGCAAGCGCAGGGTCCTGAGTTCGATCCCCAGTACCGCAAAAAAAAAAAAAAAAAAAAAAAGAAAGTGCCGGTTGGCTTCTGCCTGCCTGGAATGCCCATATCCAGCCTGCCCCACCCCTATGCTCTATGGCCAGCACTCGTCTGTCTCTCTGCCCTGCCTAGCTGATCCCTGACCCCTACTCTTCACTCATTTTCCCTCAGTCCCAGTTTGAAGGTCATTTCTTCCCTGTCATGCTCCTCTGGAACTATATACTGTTCTTTTGTGCTATGGGTTGAACAAAATGCCGAGGTCCTACCCCCTCAAACTTAAAATGTGGCCGTGGTTGCAAACAGGCTCATTGAACATGTAATTGATTGAGATTACACTGGAGAAGGGTTCATTCCTAATTCAACTAGTGTCCTTCAGGAAGATGGTCATGAAGCAGGAGAATGTCATGTGACAACAGAGGCTGAGGCTGGAGCCAGGCAGCACCACGCCAAGAGATGCCAAGAATGGCCAGCTGCCAGCAGAAGCTAGGGCAGCGGCATGGAGTTGATTCTCCCTCACAGCCTCCAGAAGAAAACAACCCTGCAGACACCTGGATTTCACCCTTCCAGCCTCCAGAACTACAAGGGAATAAATCTCTGTCATTTTAAGCTGCCCAGTTCATGGTACTTCGTTATAGTAGCTCTGGAAGTTAAAGACACTGTTGTTCTAACTCGCTTGGTGCCTGGCTCCCATGCCTCATTCCCTGCTATGAGCTGCTCAAAATTAAGAACCATGCTGTCGTCACCCCAATTCCTGGTTTGGCACAGATCTGGCCTATTGCAGGGCTCCATAAACACTTGTTGAATGAGTAAATGGCAATCAAAAACATTAAATTAACAGTGTTTGTAGCTGGAGAGAATTATGAGTCATTTTTATTTTCTTCATGACATATTGTGTTTTCTAAAGTTACTACTTTAGAAAGTATATTAATGCTATAATGAAAAAACAGTAATATTTTTCTTTTCAAAGCATACACTAAAGTAACAGACCTTGCCACCAGTGTGTGCTCATGAACAGGGACAAGTTCTCTTCTACGTGCTTGATAACTGCTTTTTATTGATTAATTGATTTCTCCTCATGTTACTAGAGTGCTTTCTGGAGTCAGATTTACAGAGCTTGAGCTCTAGGGCCTCTCAGGGTATGAATTCCAGGTGGGAAGGGTTCTTGCAGGACACATATGCTTCTTGGGCATCTCGACCAATCAGCCCCTTCCCTAGCTTCATGAATCTGCCCAGACATGGTACCCAAGAAGATCACCCACTCTAGCCAAAAGCCATACCCAAGAAGAAGCCAAAACCTGCCCTCAGTGAACACATTTCCAGTGCTTTTTTAACTGAAATGTAAACTGGGGATCTTCTTGAAATACAGATCTTGATCCCAAGGGTCACAGGTGGATTCTGAGGCCCTGCACTTCTCACAAGCTCTTGGTGATGCTGCTAGTCCATGGACCACCTGAGGCACTGAGGAGCAAAGATGAACTACTTTGGTCATTCTGTGGAGGGAGTGAGCACTTGAGCATGGCAGAGACTATATAAGGTGTCATCAAGGAGTAAGCTGCAGAGCACCTTGTGAGATAGGCGGGACTTGGAGAGGCAGAGGTGGTTCTACAGGAAAGCAGTGGAACTACTGGGAAGAAACAGACAGCAAATGCTGTGCTCAGAGGCTGGTGAACAGAGCTGAGCAGTTGGAACAGGAAGAAAAGACAGTCATGCGAGTGGGGACTGAAAAGGGTGGCTGAGAGCAGCCAATGAAGAGCTTTGAATGTGGAGCTATGAATCAAAGTTTTAATCCTGTAGGAGTGAAACCTGCCAAGATTTAGATGTAATGCTTTACTGAGGTCGATCTGACAGAGAGTACAGAATCAGAAGACAGCTGACAGCAGGGAGAGCACCCAGGAGGCTGCTGTACCCATGCAGGTAGGAGGGACTGCCCTGCCTCTGATCTGACTGTGTGGTGAGGAAAGGTGGCCACAAGCCCAGGTGGGACTAGGGGATTGCCTAGAACTGCTAAAGGGACAAAGTTGGGGAGAGGGGAAAATGGAATCCACGTGGTTTATAGGAAGGATGGGACGATGAGGTTCTGATGGCAGAGCCTGAGGTCCCAGAAGACAAACCTAGCTTAAGGAGAAGATGATCCTCATCTTAGTCACAAGTCGGAGATAGCACAGCAGCTTCTGCATGGAGGTGTGGGGCAGGTAAGCAGATCCACTGAGCTCAGCAGAGGTAGGTGAATGGGCAGGCACTGCATGTGTTCCCAGAGGGAAAAGCAGGGTGTAAAAAGGAAGGGAAATGGCCACAGGGAAGGCCACATGAGTAGGGGGCAGGAGATAGTACCCAAAGTGAGAGGTAGGAGGAACACAGAATCCATGGGCAGGGGGAGAGTGGGCAGTTTAACATGGGAGGAGAACTCAGGGAAGAAGCCATAAGCATGCAGATGGCCAAACTGGCAGTCCTACAGCACCCTTCTGTGGAGATCAAGAAGGGTCCTGCCTTGGACAGAGGAAGCTGAAGCTAGCACTCCAACTCTGCTCCAGGAGGCAGGCGAAGCCCACGACTGAGAAGGAGCACAGCTGAATGGAAAGCAGCATTTAGGCCGGTGCAGGGGGCTGCATCTCCAGGGGAAGGTCTGGGTTGTAGCAGAATCCCAAAGTCCCTGAGTCTCCCAAGCTCTTTTCGCAGCTCAGCCTTAGTATGGGAAGGGCAAGTCCCACAGCCTCCTTGCAAAGTACACCCACCTGGCTACAGAAGCCCCAGGGCAGAGAATTCTTTGAAGCAAACCCTTATTGCTGGCAAGCACATAATTTATCATCCAGCTGGAACCCTTTTGAGAGTGAGCAGGGACACCACTAACAATCACACCAGGACCACAGGCAAAGGTGTAAATTAGGACTGCCGCAGGCAAACCCAGCTATGCGGTCACCCTGTCTCTGGGAGATACCGGATCTTAATCAAATACTGGTTTAGTTCCTGCTGCCCCTTCCTAGATGGGGTGGCTGAAATGACAGACAGCTGTCAGCACAGGCCAGTTCATCCCTGAACCAGGACCCCGCTGACAGGAGTGAGGGGTGAACAATCACTCCCACCTAGCCAGCCCTGCCTGAGCACAGATGCCCCTGGCAGGGCAGAGGCGGCAGCACCAAGGACAGCGACTCCCTCCCTGCCCGCCCCTCTCCTTGCGTGGCCTCTGAGGACAATCAATATTTCACAGGAGGAAGGGGTTCCAGTTACAAGCCCTGCGCCAAGCCAAAGGGTGCCACTACACCCACTGCCTGCTCTGGGGAACCTTGGGAACCCAGCACAACCGTGCCCCAGCCCAGCCACTGACCTCCTCCCTAGGGCCCGCACTTCCCCACACCCCTCCACCCCTGACCCCTTCAAAGCAGGCCACACATTCACTCTGCTATTCAGACACCACAGAAACAGACACACACTGTACAAAGACAGCATGTACACAAAACAGCAGGCACACATCACACCCAGCACTAAAATCCACCAAGACACAGAAACACACAAGACAGTTGTCACATATATTTTACATGGAGATACAGTGACCACAGACCACACAGACATGAGACCCCAACTACACACACACAAAGGCACATGCTGCACAAAAACTCTCTCCCAAGGAACTTCAGACATATCCCATGAGGTGCCATTTGCCATAAGCATGCTACATAAACACATGGGCACACAGGCTCATGCGCACAAACACACTGCCTACACAGACACACTCATGTACTGTGGACATACAAGAACACATGCCCCACTCTGGTCTGGCCCCCGTCCCTCACTATGAATGTGAGTCTGGGCGGAGGCAGACAGGTCTCCCTCCCTCTCATCTGCTTGCTCTGCTTTGGCCCTGGTTGTGAGCCCTGTAGAGAAATTCATGTACCCTCGGAGGCCTCCTGGGAGGTGCTATCTAGTTCCAGGGGCAGGCAGTCTATAGCACAAAAAGGAGTACAAATGTGGTAGCAGAGGAATGGGGACCTTTGAGAGTCCAAAGCCTTTATGGCTTTATGGTACTCAGGCCCCAGCTCTGGGGCACACAGTATCAGAGACAGCTTTACCCTCACTGGTGGTCTCCAGAGCCTCGCTGCTTCTCTAGGAAGCCCTGAGCTCACAGTGTGCATGAGAACCAGGAAAAGTGTGGGGTATAGAGCTCCTGCTTCCCCAGGAGGGCTCCAGCTGGCCTCAGAGGTAAGGGGACTACCCTTATCCAGACTCTCTACCTCCTAGAGCTCCCCTCAGAAGCAGGTTGTGAAGACGGTGTCCTCCTGTCTGCAGGACAATCATGGTAAGTAACAAAGACAGAATAAAAACCCAAGCCAGGGCACAAAATAAGCAGAGGGGAGCAGGCCACCAGGGCAAGGAGAGACCCCCAAATTTGTCATATAGGTGGAAGATACAATTTCGAGATCAGTTAGGCCACATTTCTGACTTTTCATACCACTTCCTGCTTTTGTGTTAGCTACATAACACTGTATCTGTACACCACCCCAACAATTTCTGCCAAATCTACATGTGCCTGTACTGTAATGCACACTTTTTAAGTTGACACTTTTAACTTAATATATCTAGTTTAAATATAAACTGTTACTACTAAAAAACAGAAAGCCAATATCACTTTTAATAAATAGAATGTGATAGTAAAATAAACACAATAAAAAACAAAGCTGTGTTATTAAATTTTAGCTACATGGAGTGGTCGACCAAAGCTCTCAGCCTAGCTGGACAGCTTCTCTAAGCAAAGCAAGGACAGTGACACTTTCTCCCTGCGACAGCCTCGGACTCGCTAGAGCTGAGTGGGAACCCACCTCCTCGCTCTGTGAGACGCTGTTACACAATGGCAGGTGCGTGAGCCCTCGAGAGTCCTGCCAGGTAGCACTCCACAGGGTAGGAAACCCACCCAGCTCGCCCAGCTCTTGCAGAAGCTGGACACAGCAGCCCACCGGCATCCTGCTGCTGCCACCCATTCTGGCAATAACAATTCTGTAAAGACTGGTCAGTTCCTTCCTGTTTACAAACTGTCACTGCATCCTCTACCTAATATAGCCCCACAGCAGGAATCACCCTCCCCATTTTTGAATGACAAAAGTAAGCTTAGAAAGGTTCAGAGATTTGTCCACAGCCACACAAAATAGACACACAAATAGGAGACTTGACTCCCACTTGGCTGCCTACCTGTGTCCACCTGTCCTACAGCCAGAAGTTCTTGCACTAGGCTGACTCTGTTCAGAGCAGTGGGACCTATGGAGGATGATAACCTGGTCCATGAGGCCCTCACAACCTCCAAGGGAAAACAAAACAGTAAGTAGCACAGATTAAGAATTTTTACTCTGCAGTCACATTGCTGGTTCCCTAGTCTGTAAATGCCACCTCTCTGAGCCTCAGTTTCCTTGTCTGTAAAGACAAGGACAAAAGTAGTAGTCCTCTTATAGGATGTGAGGATGAAATGAAATAACACATACACAGTATCTGGTGCAGAAGAAGTGCTCAAACACTGCTCATTACTAGGGCATTACAAAGGACAGGATCAATATAGGTGAAAAAGGGCTGGGCTGACTCCCAGGACATGGTATGGTTCTTCATTGAGGAAAGGAAGGGAGTTAAATATCAGAAGGTGCATACGATTTTGGTAGAGAAAATGGTTCTGACTGCTTGAGTCTTTTCCTTCCCTTTCTGTTCACTCCAAAGAGAGGTGAGAAAATTCAGGGTTTCATCTCCCTTCTCTCTGTTCAGGCCACTGAATTACATGTCACGAGTTCTAGAGACCACCCTGACCACTGCTGCCCAAAGAAGAGTGCTCTTTCAGTCACAAGAGAGGTGCTTTTTCTCCAGATGCTGCCCACATGGAGGACTGAGGCTCAGACTTACCTGCCCACACTCCAGCAGATGCCCTAAGAAGTACTTTCCCAGTTAACAAAGACATCACCCCTTTTTTAAAATGGGCACCAAGAGCCATGTTCCATGTCTGACTTGGTGACCCTTCCCAGCAGGCTACAGTTGATTGTCCCTGACCCCTCCAGAGCCAATCAGATCCTCCCCTGCAACTTCAGAAATGGATCTGCCAAGCTGAGTTGTTCTATCTCTCAATGCATCTGGGACCAAGGGACACAAGATAGGAACTATGTCCGGCTTGGTACCTGGAAAAGCAGAGAGGTCCAGTTTGTGGTGACAGGAAGGCAAAGGCACTGAGCAGAGTACAATGGACTAATTCAGCTTCTCTCAGCCTTCCATATCCCACCTTCCCAAGACTCACACTCTTCCTTCCCCTCAAGTCTCAGAAAACCCACATATACATATAATAAGCCCTTCTTATTACTGAAGCTGGTTTGAGTGGGTTTCTGTACATAAGCAAAGACCTAATTAAGACAGAAAAAAACTGGGAGCCAGAACTACAAAGATAAACAAACCTAGAGAAGGAAAACCCAAAAATCTGTAAGTCAGGCACACCTGTAATCCAAGCACACTGGGAGGCTGAGGCAGGAGGACAGCAAATTTGAGCCCTGCTTGGCAACTTAGTGACTTAGTGAGGCCTTCTCTCAAAAAATAAAAAATAAAAAGGGCTGGGGATGTAGCTCAGTGAGAAGGTCCTGGGTGAACAAAAACAAAACAAAAAGCCACAGTCCCTGTGCCTGCCCTAGAGGAGCCTAGTCCAGTAGGAGACAGTAAGAGATGCGGCTCCACACACATGTGGCAAGGGCGGGTGGGCTGATATCCAAGGGGCAGAGGTCTGCATAGGCTTCACAGCAAAGTGGGGAGCTGAGCCAGTTTTAAAGAATGCAGGACATTCTCCATGGAGACAGAGGGTGTGGGGAGGCACCATGAGCAGAAGGAACAGCAAGTGCAGGTGCACGGAGGCACAGAACAGCCCAGTGTGCATGTATCAGAGGAAGTGCCAGGTGTTCAAAGTGTGCTGCAGAAGCCAGGGAGATGGGATGGACAGGGACTCAGGCACAGATCATAAAGAGCTTTGAATATCATAATAAGAAGCTGAGGCCTTTTCCTGCCAGCAATGGGGAGCCATTGAAGTATTTTAAGTAGCAGGGGGTGACAGGGTCAGTTCTGTGTTTTGGAAAGATTGCTCTGGAGCTTATGGAAAAAGGACTAGAAAAGACAGGGCTGGAGGCAAAGAGGCCATTTAGGATGATGCAGGCTGGTTCTCCTAGTCTTTCATTAACTGACCAACTCTTTGTGGACCTACTATGGACCAGAGTGAGGCATGCAGGATTCCTGACCCACAGAGTGCATTGGAGACCAAGATGTTGGAAAACCAATTCAGATATGCCAAGTATCGCACAGTACAAGGTCCTGTGGAGCAGGTGGTGTGTCTGTGTGGATAAGTGGAGTTAACAGGGTCCCCAGGGGGGATATACATGCCAGGATTAGGGACAACAAATGTGAAAGACCTGCAGCTGAGGGAGAGCACGAATACAGCCAATACAAAAAGTAGGCAGGAACCAGTTCACATAGATCTTTGGAGACTGTGTCACTGAATCTGGATTTTAGTCTAAAAAGTTTGGGAAGTCAAACTTTTTGTTTTCTTTTTGGTTTTTTAAGACAGGGTCTAGCTCTATAGTGCAAGCTGGCCCTGAACACACTATGTAGCTTATGCTTGCCTCGAACTCTCAACAATCCTCCTATCTCAACTCAGCCTCCCAAGTGCTGGGATTATAGGCGTGCACCACCACACTGGCAAACATGTATCTTTAGATTGCTCTGTCTACAGTGTAAAAAATGAAACCAAGGAGGCAAGAACAGCAAGGTAAGGAGCCCAAGTATGAGGCCATCACCAATGACCAGGCGAGCACTGATAGTTGTCTAGAGGGGCCATGGGCAGGAAGAGGGTCCATAAACCCAGAGGTATTCAGGGAAAGAACAAGACTTGCTGAGGCTTGGCTATAGGATGTGGGGGCGAGGAGGAGGGAGAGTCCAGGAGAATTTCCAGCTTCCAGCTTGAGCAAGTGGGTGGATGATGGTGCCAGAGACGAGCTGGGGACCCTGGAAGAAGAGCAGGTGTGGGTGGGCAGAGCTGGGGACTTGGGTTTGGGCCTGAGGCTGACTGTCTATGTCTAGGAAGCAGTTAAATGTGCAGGCCCTGAACCCAGAAGAGAGCATTAAAGTTAGAATAGTAAATGAGATGACCCAAGGGATGGCAAAGAGGGGGTGATGGAAAGAAAAGAGGAGGCAGAACAGTTTGAGGAGTCACAGGAGCAGCAGAACCAATGGCAGAGAGACCAGGGCCTCTAAGCTTAGCAACTCAACTCGGAACCCTGAAACCCAAAGGATACTTCCCTCAGCCCCAGGAAGGTGAGATTCGCCTTCCTTTCCCACAGACACTTTCCAGCTGAGGGCACCCTCCTTTCCCCTGTGCACTTCTTCCCCTTGGGTAAAGCCAGGCTCTCCTTCAGGGGCAGCTCAGGAGGCCCCTCCCCTTGGGTGAAGACCTCTCTAGCCCAGGCCTGTGCTCTGCAGCTGGACAATCTGGCTCAGAGTGCCAGCTCTGCCACAGGATAGCTGTGTGATTTTGGCCAAATAACCTCAGTTTCTTCCTACCTCTACCGTAGAGACAACAGTTGTACCCACCTCTAGGGCCACTTGAAGATGAGCATTCCTGGCAGATCACCAGCACACAGTAAGCACTAAATAAACATTCCTACGATTAGCTTCCCGCCCACCCTGAGCAGTTAGTCGTGCCCTCCACCTTTTACGTTCTCGACTGAAGAATTACTTACAGGTTAGTCTTTCCCTGTCTCTTCCTACCCCTCAGTGACTTGTGGGCTATGTAATACACAATGGCCAGTGCTAAAACAAAACACAGGATCATCCCTTGTTCAAAACTATTAAAACCGCTGGGTATGGTGGCACACGCCTGTAATCCCAGTACTTGGGAGGCTGAGGCAAGAGTATCTTCACGAGTTTGAGACCAGCCTGGGCTACAAAGTGAGCTCAAGGACAGTCTGAACTGCATTGTGAGATCATGTCTCAAAAACAAACAAACAGAAAACCATTAAGACTTTCAAGATGGAGAAAACAGATAATTAAACCAAATATAGGGTCCTTCTTTCTATGTCCATGAACACTTACAACCCACTTGGCTCTCCATGCCAGCCAGCCAGCCCTGTACCTGGTCCAGGGTAAGTATCAGCATCCATGAAATAGAGTAAAAAATCCAACTGACACTGAGATCAGGCTCTGTGACTTCCACCTAGAATTTCATTTTATCCTTCAGACAGAAAGGTTAATATTAACCCCATTATATAGTGAGGACATTGCAGTTCAGAGATGGGGTGTGCCTTGCTCTTGTATTACAGAGTTGGGATGTGAACACAGGCCAGCCTGGTGGCAAAGCCCTGCCTCCTGCCTTCTGGCTCCCCAGGGAAGTTGAGAAAACCTGGCCCCAAAGGGCTAAGCATTGTCAACAAGACTGAGATGCTGTTCAGTCCGGAGAGAGGGAGCTGGAGGAACTAGGCCTGGCCCCCTTCCTCCCGGGACAAACCAGTAAACAACCACTCCCTGGGTGCCAAAGCTGCTGCCACATGGGGAGAGGGTAGAAGTCAAAAGGCCATTGTGTGAAGGCTCTGTCTGCAATCCACAGACTCTAGCCTTACACTCTCCAGAAATCTGACCCTGTTTTCTCTGCCTAAAATCCTTTAGGGGCTATTGGAGAAATCCGTACGCCTCCAGCAAGTATCCTGCTAGACCAAGAAGGTCTGGCCCTGCTGTCCCTGGGCCTCCCTCCCCACTACATCAAGTCCTACACACGGTTCCCTTCATCATCCCCACTTCTTTGCCTCCTCAACTCCTCGGTACCCTCATGCCTCGGCTAAAGTATCACTTTCTCCAGGAGCCCTTCCCAGACCCCAAAGGACAGGGGACAGGTGAGTACCTCCAGTGATGGATTCACAGCCTCTCTAAGTCCCTCCTTCCAATGCCTGTCACACTGCAATTATCTGCTCTGGGTCATGACCCTGCTAG
The DNA here is from genome assembly GCA_004027595.1 of Dinomys branickii. Classification (NCBI taxonomy): domain Eukaryota; kingdom Metazoa; phylum Chordata; class Mammalia; order Rodentia; family Dinomyidae; genus Dinomys; species Dinomys branickii. The sequence continues at coordinate 62,283 of PVLD010010242.1, forward strand.
AATACCAGCTCCACAACGCAGGGGCCTACTGGCTCACAGAGCTTGGTACCTCCTTGGTACCCAGTGGACTGAATGCAACCTCCTGCAAGAGGCAAGAGGGCCCAGCACTCTTTCTCCCTTCTCACCTGATCCTTCGGTTTCTTGTCCAGGTATCTTGAGCTCCAAGCGTAAAGAGCCCAACCTTGCATGTGGAAGAGAACCATTCTGCATTAAGTACCTTCTACCTCCAGCCATGGGCTGGGGGCTGTGTATCAGATTACTGCACTTCATTTCCTAACCTCTTTCCCGACAGAGTGGATGGGTATGGATGCAAATTAATCCTATTTTCTGGAGGAGACTGAGGCTGAGGAGTTTAAGCCAACACCTGAAATGGCAACAGGATGGAAATGGAGGACAGAGGATGAGTCTCTTCTCTGCCCCAGACCTCACACCTTGGTGACTCACCATCCCATGCTGACTTGCCTCCACACAGAGAACATTTGTTTCTAACCCACGCTCTCAGTCCATACCCCCAGACCATGAAGCTCCTCTTATAGGTCGGTGGTCCACCAGTATGTGAGACGGCCTCACTGTCAGTGCCAGAGGCCAGTGTCAAAAGTCCTCCTCCCTTGCATCAAAAAAAATGCCAGTGTGGGCAAGAAACATCCTCAGGTCAGCCAAACAGTACTGGGGGAGGTACCCCCGTTGTCAGCAAAAAGCCAGTATAAGAGCTGTACCCTGCACCCCAAGTCAGCAGAAGGCCAGCAGCAGAGACACTGCCACAGTCAGCAAAAGGGCTGTGTGAGACACTTTCCTGCCCTCCTCTGCCTGGGGGTGCAGAAACAGTCCTCCAAGGTGGGGCTCCCAGGGTGGGAGGAGGCCCTGAAGCTGGTATTGCCTGGGGAGAATGCTTAGGCTGGGGAGTGGGGCAGACGCAGGTGAGAGTTCTCACACTGGCACTAATGAAATCAACCACCAGTCTGCCCCCCTCTCCCTGGGGACCCTCCAGGTTTCAGCTGATGCAATGCCCAGGCTGGATAATTGTTTTCTTTCCTCCTTAAAGGGCTAGCTGCTATTGCAACTGCAGATATCACCCAGACCCCTGGCAAACCCTACTGAGCTCAGCACCTGAGTAGGGGCAGAAGAAGCCCAGAGTAGCAGCTTCAGGCCTGGACTCCACAGAGTAAAATCCAATTAATATCCAGAGATCAGAAGTGCTGGTGAGCAAGGAGGGAGACAGAATAGCTAAGACAATGACACAGACCATATGCCCTGAGGGGAGGGACTATGGTCCCTAGCACCTGGCTCTTGCATATCTCCCGCAGGAAATACCTGGCATGGGGGTTGCTCAAGATTTCAGGAATTGTCTACAGGGTTCTCCTGATTGCCAGGCACTGGACCAAGCAGCTCAAATCCACCATTTCATTTACTCCTACTTGATAGGTCTGTTTACTGAAAGAGGCTTAGAGAAGGAAAGTGATTTCTTTAATATCACACAGCCAGAAAGCGGTAGAGCCCGGGTTTAAAGCCACGTTTCATTGACTCAAGGTTTCCTACCCTACATGTGTAGAATCCCAGGCAGTGCCTCAGTCAGGCAGCTGCACACAGAGAGAAGGGGGTCTGTGGGCCCTAAGAAAACTCCAAAGGCCTAGTGTTTGGTTTAAGCACAGGTTGCATGGGCCACCTCCCCAGCCCTTGCCCAACCAGAGAATGCCCCATTAGGCTGACCACACACCCCTAGGGACACTTGGCAGCTGCATGATTACAGACTAATTGGTGGCTGGCAGCAACTAAGAGAATGGCTTGTTAACCTCTTAGTGACCAGGCCCAAGCCAAGTACCACAGACTTGAGAAGTCATGATGGGTAGCAGGCAGGGGTAGCAGCCTTCCTCCTCACACTCAGGTAACAACCTAGGGCTAGGTTGGGACACTTGAGCTCATCCAGGTTGCTGAACCCTGAAGGGCCACATTCAAACCTTCCCCCAGGGGCAGAGTCAGACAGTGTCCCCCTATTCTCTGGCCTTAGGTAGGGGCACTGCCTCCTCAGTCCAGGACCAGAGGAACTATGGGCCTTTGCTGAGCTTCCGGGCCCAGCATACCAGGAAGAATCCCCAGTCCTCAGGGCTGGGTTGTCCAGAGAATGTGATGGGGAGTGGGGTCCAGACAGACAACCAGGGAAGATACACCGTCTGAACAAGTGTGTCCAAGTTGTCCACCAAGGGTCCCGCCACGGCTCCCTGAACCCTGAGGGCCCCACCAAGCCATGCCAATGACCACCTTTCCCAGCTACCCCCAAACGCTCTGCTCCTCTTCTCACCCTAAGGATGGAGTGCGCACCCCTCCTTTTTTTTTTTTTTTTTTCCCTCATAGAGTGGAAGATGCTCTGGGCCCACAATGGTGTCACGTTGGGAGGAAAAAGTGGCCGCTTCTCAACCAGGGCACAGGCAGGAGAGCGGCAGGTTGCCTTGCAGTTCTTTCCAGGAGGGATTTTAAGCACTTTCTGAAAATGCCCTGTGAGGCAATGCTGTTGAAGACCAGGGCCCCAGGCGCTCTGAGCTCTAGCAAAGAACTCCAGTCTCTAGGGTCCCCTTCCCCATTTTCCGGGCTTCCCCGAGTGCCCGGCCCCACGTCCTACCACGGCACCGGCCCCCAGGCCCCGCACACTCAGACGCCGACGCCGCTTTTCGCGCCGGAACCCTCCCTTCGCGCTTCCCGCTCCGCAGCCCCCTCCCCACTTCCACTCCCAGGCGAGCCAGGCCTGCTGACTTACCGGGAGGTGGGGCCGCGGTGAGCAGACCCGGAGGGGGCTCTCAGGCCGAGGTGGCTCCGCTAGGCGGGGCAGGTGTTCCCGGGACCCCGCCCCGCGGACCCGGCTGTAGGCGCGGCCGGCCCCCGGCGGCTCGGACTCAACGGGGTGGGGACGCGGGGCGGGGAGGGCGAGAGGGACCCTCACGGGGGCATCACCCGCCACCGGGCGGACAGCTCCCCTCTGACCGCTGCGTTGCAGGCTCCGCAACCGCCACAGTGCTCAACCACCACCGGGTGCAAAGCCCCAGCCCCGGCTGGCGGGAGGCGAGGAGGGAGGCGGGACCTGGAGGAGCGGGACCGGCCTGGCGGGCGGGGCCGAGGGAGGGGCGGGGCCTGGGAATGGACAGAGGGAGGGTTTGTGGGGTCCGGGGTACTGTGCCCAAGTGGGGCAGGCCTCTGGGAGGTGGCCCTCTAGAGAGCAGGGAGTCGCCCTCCAAGGAGCAGGAGCGGGATCTGGGGACACCTCGAGCCTCATCCCTGTCCCTAGGACGCCCCTACCGCCTGCCTGGCCACCCCGCTCATCACTACCTCTGCCATCTGTTCTTTTTCATCCTTCCTTCGCTTTGAGGCCCCTCCCAGGACCTCACTGGCACCGCCTTGCCCAGGGCTCTACCCTGGACCAGATCCACAAACGTCAGGTGGTGAGAGAAGGAAAAACGACTTACAAACATCCAGTCCATTTTACAGATGAAGAAAGGGAAACTCAGAAGAAAAGACTTGTCTAAGTGCTTGCTTTGAAGAAAACCAACGTACAGTGTCCTTTCTACACGGAGAGTAAAGGAGTAGAGCGTTTGGCTTGTAACCTAAGTTAATCCCCGCCCTCTCCTAGGGCAGTATGTTCAACCTGGGTCGATTTTGTCCCTGGGAACATTTGACAATGTCTAGAGATTTTTGATTTTCACAGCTTGTGTGTGTGGGTGTGTGAGGGTGCTGGCATCTAGTGGGGAGAGACCTTGGATGCTGACAGACTTCCTTCAATGCACAGGCCAGCCAGACACCAAAGAACTGTCAAACTCCAAAACTTCAACGGTGCAGATGTTTGGAGGAACCCTGTTCTGGGCCTTGGCACCTGCCTAATTGCACACCGAAGTGGATGACATTAGTCTTGAGCAGCTCAGAATATGAGGAGGACACTGTGAAGTCTCCTGTAGGGTCATGGCTACTCCCCACTTGCAGTGTTTGAGCTTGCTTAGGACTGGTCCGTCCTACTCTTGGGCTCCAGTGTTCTTCATTTCATTCATTCCCAGAGAGGAGAGTGTCATTACTATGTACTGGAAACTGGTAAAGCAAGCAGGCTTCTTGCCAAGGGCATGAATTAAAATGTGCATGGGGACTGGGAAACTAGCAAACAAGGGAAACTGTTGGGATTAAAGGACCTTCTGGTAACAGCCAGCTCTTTCTTCTACCCACCCCTCATCCTATCTCTTCCTTTCCTACCTAGTCTGTGAGAAGGGTAAACTGAGGCCTAGAAATGCAGAGAGCCTTAAACTGGGTCACATCGCTGGTCAGAGGTGAAGCTAGGACTCATGATTTTATTTACTTATTAATTGAAATGCTATCTAATCTACACCAGGCCTTGGCCTAGAAATAGGGCCTCTGTGGTGAACAACTGGTCTGGAACTGTGGTGTGCATGGAGGGGTACTTTAGGGGAGGCAAGGTGGAGCCTAGGAGGTATCAGGGACAATGGGAGAGGAAAGAATAGGGAGAGAAGAAAGCATTCATCGCTCTCTATGCCCTTGCCTTGCCTCTGTCCAGAGATAGGTAAACTGGGTGTTCCCTTTGCACATCTGATGAAAATCTTGGGCCATCTCCCCAGAGATATGTGCAAATGTACATTTTGCATACAATATCAAGTACTCCAAAGTGCCATATTGGCTTCCAAAAGGATGAGGTGGGTAGAGGTTGGTTCTTTAGCCCATATGGAAGAACAAATATGAACAAATATGAATTAAAAAATCTCAAAAGGAAGTAATGAAAAAAGGTTTGCCCTGGAATCCCAGCAATCTGGGATGCCAAGGCAGGAGGATCACAAGTTTGAGTTCAGCCTTGGAAACTTAGTAACTTAGCAAGAACCTGTCTCAAAATAAAAAGTAAAAAAGGGCTGAGGATGTAGCAGAGTGTGAAGGTCTTCAGTTCAATCCACAGTATGGCACACAAAGAAAGTAATTTGCCTTCCCTGATGTAACAACATACTATCAAGTCAGTGCAGTTAAAGTGGTGTGGTGTTGAAGCAGAACTAGATAGATCAATGAAATAAACAGAGCATAGAAATGGACCTACGCTGGGGAGGTGGCTCAGTGGTATAACACTTGCCTAGCATGCACAAGGCCCTGGGTTCAGTCCAGAGAGAGAAAGAGAAATAGAGACTACCCATGACTGAAGTTCACGACAGCCTACTATATACCTTATGGATTACTAGAAGAGAGGAACTTGAAGGCCCCAAACACAAAGTGATAGTAAGCAGACAGAAACATTAATTGCTGTGATTTGGTCAGTACATATCTTATATGTACTGAAATAACACACTGTACTAAGTAAGTACAATCATTATATATTAATCAAAAAAGGTTTTTTGAGAATAGCCAGTCATGGTGGAACACTTCTGTAATCCTACCACCTGGGGAGGCTGATGCAGGAGGATTGCAATTTCAAGCTGAGCCTGGGCAGCTTAGCAAGACCTTGTCTCAAAAAAAAAAGTGCTGGGGATGTAACTCAGTGTGAAGGCCCTAGGTTCAGTCCCCAGTAGAGGGATTTTTTTTTTTTAAGTTTGAAAAGGAAATGTTGGGCTGGTGAGATAGCTCAGCAGCACAGCAGCTGCCTGGCAAGCCCAAGGTCCTGAGTTCAATTCCTAGTATCAAAAAAAAAAAAAAAAAGGAAATATTAACTATCCTAATTTGATCCTTACATATGTTTGGTCTTTTTGAGACAGGGTCTCACTGTGTAGTTCAGGTTGGTCTTGAACTCACTTTGTAGCCCAGGCTGGCCTCGAACTTGCAATGATCCTCCTGCCTCAGCCTTCTAAGTGCTGGGATTTCCGGTGTGTGCCACCACACCTGGCTGATCATTACATGTTATATATGTATCAAATGATGATATTGAGCCTCATTAATTTGTTAAAATGAAAAAATAAAATAATGGAGCCAGCAACAGATGGGAATTTATCAAATGATGAAGATTAGACTTCAGATAAATGGGGGAAAGGCAGGCCTTTCAATAACTAGCAGGTCATCTGGGGACACAGATGAAAGCTGTGTTGTCATCCACAGCTAAATAAATTCCAGGTGGTGCAACACGTTTTATTATTGGCACATGTTTTGTGATATATAATAATTACATTCATTTAGGAAATTGGTACATAGATAGCATATCCTGATCCCCCTCCCCCCCAGCAACATTTAAATAATGACACCATAATAAACCAAAGGAAAACATGAATGAATGGTTTGATAATCCCAGAGATGAACAACACTTTTTTGAAACAGGGTCTTCCTATGTATTTCAGCCTGGCCTTGAACTCACTATGTAGCGCAGAGCGTGGGCCACCACGCCCAGCTACTTTATTTTTTTAAAAACAAGGTCTTAAAAAAAAAAAAAAAAAAACAAAAAAAAAACAAAAAAAAAACAAGGTCTTGCCATGTAGTCCAGCCTTGGCCTCAAACCAGTGATCTTCCTCCTCGGCCCTCTGAGTGCTGAGACTGTAGGTGTGCACCACCGCCTCAGGCTCGGAAAAGGCTTTCTAAGCACGATGAAGCATAGAAACCATGTTTGACTATAAAAACTTCCATATAGAAGAAATGACCATAATCAAGTGTAAAAGGCAAATCACAGACTGCAGGGATAAATTACTCCGCCGGCTGTAGCCCGCCAACCACTCCCCCAAACCGAAAAGGGACCGAGCACAGCACGGAGGCTTCTCCCACGGCGCCCTGGCCAAGGCCCACCTGTTCAAGGACCGGGAAGCCCCAGAAACCCCAGCCCTACCATCTGGGTCCTCAGCAGGAGCCTTAGCCTCAGAGAGCCAGCCCCAACCCCCAAAGCTGATCACCACTTCCCTCGGGTGGCCATCCTCGGAACTACAAGCCAGCGTTCCAGTTCATGCCCCTTGCCTGACTTTAAGATGAGAGATTTTTCTTAAAATAAATAACACATACACATATGCACGCACGCAACACACAAATATATCAACCTAACAAAGTTTCCACAGTACCGACGTAGGGATCCAAATCACAGTCCCAGAAGACAGATAGTTAGATATCGAGAGAGAGAGAGAAAGAGAGATAGACACAGAGAGGGAGAGATCTATATTTTACACACGCACGTGTAAAATATAATAACATCATCTCCAATTGACAGGGAAACTGAGGCTTGAGAGAGAAGTAACTTGTCCATCCTCTAAGTGGTGTTACCAGGAGTTGATGTTCCTTTCCTAGGTCTAAGTCTTGATATGACAGTTGCAGAGCCACGGGAATTCAACCAAAAATGCTTTTTTGAAGTTTGCCTTGCTCTGGGCCTTCTTCCAGATACCAGGGATTAAGAACTGAGATAACCTGAGGGAGGCAGGCAGAAAAACATTTTCAAATCCTGGAGACCCCAGGAAGGGGTGGAGTCAGCAGGGTCCTAGGGAAGATGGAGCTGAAAGGGACCTTTGTGGCTTCAAGGGAGGAGTGAGAGAGGAGAGTTGGGCTGGGGGAGGACAGAGGTCACTGTGCCCAGAGTGGAGGGCAGGTTAGAGACAAGGCTGGGTGCAGCTCACTAGACCAAGCTAAAGAGTCCAGTACAAAGATTTTTTAAGCTGTTTCCATGTCTCTGTTGTCCCAATCCAAAGACCACCTTCTCTGCCAAACCAAACTGCTTCTTTGCTTGCAGATGCTCCCACCCCTGTCACTGTGCTTTGGACCTTGAGTGCCCCCCCAAAGGTCTGTGTGGAGCATGGTGGTATTTGCAGAGGAGGGGCCCAGCAGGGGGTCTTAGGTCATGCAAGTGTGGGGAGTTCGCCTTCAGAGGGCCTCCTGGGGTCCCACCCCTCTTTTGTTCACTTTTCAGCCATGAGATGTGCAGTTTCGCTCCACTCTGTGTTGCAGTTGAGACAGGAGAGAACAGCTTGATGTTCACAAGAAGTATTTTTTATTTTTCTGTGGCTTCTCTGAGTGCCCCATGGCCAGCTACAGACCCATCAGACACTCATGGCTACTCTGGGAGATTTTGCTTTGGATGTAGCCAGTTTGGTTCTGCCTAGATGACTCTGCCCTTCTGTAACTGTCCTCAATCTGGCGCACGATGGGCTTCTTGTCTATTTTTTTAGAAATACATATTTTTTATAAATAATGCATACATTCATGTGGCGTATTGGTACCCATATGTTATGGTTGATACATTGTGTCAACTTGGGGAGTCTAGAGATTTGGCTGAGTGATTCAGCAGGAAGCCAGGGTGCTAACTTTGTATATATCCTGAGCCTGTGGAAGTGGAGGGCATGGAGGTTATGTGAGAGGTACACGCCCCCTGGGTGGGGGTAGGCTGTTTACAAGGTAGGGGAGAAGGGGAGGCTGCTTGCAGCCATTCTTCCCTTTTGCTGGTTGTTTTTGCTGTGCTCTGCTGCCATGAACAGTTTGCGCTCTGCCATGTGCCACTCTGCCTGTGAACCAGCCAAATATGGACTGAAACCTCCACAAACTGTAAGCTAAATAAACCTTTCCTTCCTTCATTTTGGGTGTTGGGTATTTTGTCTCAGCAACAAGAGACAAGTAACCAAGACACCCTACATATTGCATCTTAATTCTTTTTACTCCCCCCTGCCCCTCCCCTCCTCTTTTTTTTGGTTTTTTTGAGACAGAGACTTGCTGTGCAGATCAGGCTGGCCTTGAGCTCACTTTATAGCCCAGGCTGGCCTCAAACTCACAACAATCCTCAGCCTCTCGAGTCCTGCTGTTATAGGCATACACCACCATGCCCAGCCCCTCATCTAGTCATCACTAAGGAAGTCTGCAGTTAGCCTGCGAGATGCTATGCCTATATGAGCCCACATTCTCTTTTGCATAAGCAACCTCCTCCATACCCTTCGCAGGTCAATCTTTGCAGTTCCCCTTATGCTGCAGCATAAGCTCTAATAAAACCTTTGGTGGATGGTATATTTTTGCCTACTCATGATTTCTATCTCAAGTAGAGCAGACTGAGCTGATTACACTAAGAACTGGTAACTAATATTTAAGGTTGTTGGACCAAAAGCAGGCAGCAGCTGAGGCTGGTAATACTGAGGATGACTAGTGGCTAGAGAAATGCTGACAGCAACAGAGAGTTGCCTGGAGTCTCTGGATCTCGAAGAGTTCCAAAGGGCTACTGGTAGCTGCTGGGTCAGGATGCCAGGAGAGCAGGGAGGAGGGCTGCTAACACTAAAAGGTGATAGCTGCTGGCATTCAAAGCTCAGAGCTGTTAATACAAAGGGAGCTTCAGTTTCCCTCCTCATGATTTCTATCCAAATTGAGCAAAAGAACTCCCAGCTGCTTGGTAATACTACCATGATGCACTGCCATAGGCCAAACCAAATAGGGCCAAACCCTTCTGATAGAACTGAGACCTACACAGAACCAGACCAGACCTTATTACACAAGAGAAGCCTTTATTGGACTTCCGGGAAGATGGCGACCGGGTAGGCAGCAGAGAGAGAACCTCCCAGAGGATTACCACCCAAACAATGAAATATAGCAATATGAAGACAGAAATAAGGACTTCCGGGAAGAAGACGACCAGCTGAGAGAGCGAGTGCGGAGGGAAGAACGGCTTCAGCTCCTGAACCCGACAGAGAACGCGCTACTGGGACAA